>JACAFZ010013888.1:0-12240 GCA_015252675.1 Dictyostelium gargantuum | reverse complement strand
ACAACTCCCCCCCCCCCCCAACATTTTAAAAAAACCCAAAAAAAAAAACTTCTAAAAAAAAAAAAAAAAACCCCGTTAATTGTAAAAAAAAAACCAAAAAAAAAAAAAAAAAAAAAAAGAAATAAAAAAAATGAAAATTTTTTTTATAAATTTTGACAAAATTTCAAAATTCTAAGAAATTTGAATTCGTTTTATAAAATTTGGAAAGATCAAACACGGTGAAAAATGGTGAAAAAAATTAATAATTATTACAACTTTAGTGTGTTTTATTATTTTATTTTTATTTAATTTTCAGTAGTATTTGTGGTTGTATTTGTAGTGGTATTATTATCATTGTTATTATTATTAAAAATTGATAAAATTTTGCTATTGTTTTCATTATTTTCATTATCATAAGGTTTCATAAATTTTGAACAAATCCATACTCTATACATTGAGATCATTCTCTTTCTATTTCTTAATTCTCTTGTATCGTATTTTGATATCAATGTTTTAAAACCTGCTGCTTCGAATATTTCACTAATAACTTGGGTAGTGAAAAAATAAGTTCTAGTACCATCAGCACGAAGATAAAAATTTTCATCCAATTTTTTACCACCTTTTGAAATGAATCTTAATTGGGTCATATCATATAATCCATAATCTCTAATATAAAGTATACCACCTGGTTTTAATGACTTTTTATCATAAAGAAAATAATATTAATATGACTATTATCACATCATCATCATCATCATCATCATCATCATCATCATCATTATCATCATCATCATTATCATATATAAAACTAAAATACATACTTTAAATAATGAAGTTGCAACATTATGCATTTTATCACGAGATATTGCAGATAAAACAAAAATCATCAACATTAAATCTATTGAATTATCTTTAACGATTTCAGTTGGTATTTTATCTTGAGCGATATCACAAACAAATGCTTTTAATTTATTTTCATCGTATAATGGGTTTGATTGAACCAAACTAACTGCATGTGGACTAAAATCAAATACATAAAAGAATTTTTCAGGATTTAATTTTAATAGTGGATATACTGTAGCACCAGTTCCACAACCAATTTCTAAAACTTTTAATTGTCTATCTTTATCATTTGATAATTGTTTTGTTTTTTCAATCCATTTATTCTTTAAATCTTGTATATTTATATTTTTTGATGCTAAAATTGCCAATTTCTTTTCTCTTTCTTTTTCTTGTTTTTCAATATCATCTTTATCTTGATAATTCGTAGTGGTGGTTGTAGTGGTAGTGGCGGTTGAGGTTGCTTGTTGTTGTTGTTGTTGTTCTTCAATATCATCAAAAAATAAAAATGTTTCTTCTCTACCTATATTTAATGGATTTAATTCTGGAAATTCTAAATGTAAATAAGTTCTATCTTTAAAGAATTTATCTTGATTCTTTTTATAAAAAACATCCCAATAATCCATTGCCTTTTCTTCGTGATGACTTTTATGTTGTTCATCCAATACATCTGTTTCTTTTTCTGTAATTGATTTTGCAATCTATAAAAAAATAAAATAAAACTATATTAATATTGTTATATTTTCAAAAGTAATATATATTACATACAGATTCTCTGACACTATCCCAATCTACATCGGCCCATGATGTTTCAGTTTGTATTTCTTCAACAACTTGTTTTTCTTTATCATTACAAAATTTATAATTTACATCAGTCCATGATCTTTTTATGCCAACTGTTGGGTCATTATTATCAGTATTATTACTGGTATTTTTCTTTATATTTTTTTTTTTATTATTATTATTATTTATAACATTTTCTTCTTTACTAGAGGTTGTTTCAGTAAGTTTGATTTCTTCAGAATCGTTCATCGTCTAGATTTTGAATGTGGTTACAAGTGAAAAAAAATAAAAAAAATAAAACTTTTTTTTTTGAAAATTTGGAGAAAAAAAAAAAGAGGTTTTTTAATTTTTTATTTTTTTTGAAATAAAATAAATATAAAAAAACTTTTTTAAAATTATATAAATAAAAGAAATTAAAAAAAAAAAAAAATCCAGTTCTTTTAATTTAAACACACAATCATAAAAAATCCTTTGATTGATATGTGCAAAGCATCATGATAGAAGTTTCGGTTCATTTTTGACATTAATTGGAATAATCAGCCCAGGTGGAGGTTCAATTTCCCCATTAATTATTATCAAAGCACCCACCATCGTCATTGGATTACAATAGTTATTAAATCACCAATGAATATAGTTTATAATGAATCTATAGAAACCATATTTATCAGTTTTATATGTGGAAAATCTACAAGATTTAGTAGCAACAACAATGAGAAATGGTAATATGGTGTGTTTTTACATTTCCTCCAATTTAACTAATTTGCTTCAACCATTGGATATTGGATTCTTTTCTATTTTTTTAAAAAAAGACAGTGTGACCTCACCACCAACCACAAAAACAAAGCTTCAATTTCAGATGTCTGTTTTTTTTTTTTTTTGAAAATATTGGGCAAAGAGAAAAAAAGTGATACTATAAGTTTTTTTGCAAACGGAGATGACGTTTTTTTTTTATTAATTTTTTTTTTTTTTTTTTTTTATAAAAAAATCCCAAAAACTCAAAAAAAAAAAAAAAAAAATCAAATAAATAGTTTTCACAAAATGATAATTATTTTTTCATTATTAATTTTTAAAAGTAAATTACAAACAATTACACAATCAAATGCAAGAATTAGAGATATTTCACAAAATTCAAATAATTTATATGCTGATCCAAAATGTACCATCATATTTATTTTAACAAATATTACTGATCAATCACACAAACTTGTATTTAGTTTTCAAAGTGATCCCATTCAAAATAATGGTGGTTTAGGTTCATTGTCCACAATGCTTTTATTATCAAATGAAAGTGACACGTCACAACAAAAATCAACAACCAAAGTTTTTCAATTTTATTGAGAGTATGTATATATAAACACAGTGCGATTTGATTTATTTTTACAAACAATATTAAGCAACCCATACTAATAATAATTTACAATTACACAGGAACCCAGCACCAAAATCAATTTACTCTAGTAGATTCATTTAGTACAAACAGACTTTTAATGGTTGCAACATTTAGAGTGGGTGAATGGGTCAGAACAAATTTACCAATATTATTTTATCAAGCACAACAATTAGCAGATGGTATTCAATTAACTATGATTGAAAGTTATCTTAGCCAAAACTATTATACAATTTCGATTATAACAGCATCAAATCTTTTTAATATGGGTAAAACAACAATTTTCTTTGTTCATTCAACATCATAGCCAGATTTAAACATTACCGTCGATATTCAGGGTCCACTTTATGGGCGGTGGTGTTCATATACCTGGTCAATTTAAAAATTCCTTTTCTCCATCAATCTCAAATTGTTATTCTATGAATACACTTTATAATACATTCCTTGAAATTTCGATGGATTCTAACGGTTATAACTATAAAAACATAACATTATTATCATACTCTGATTATAAAAGTGGTGATGTTTTCAATAATTCAACCTATAAAAAAATATTTAAAATGCCAACAGAATTGGTTACTATATACACCATATAACTTGGGTCAAAATATTCATTTTTATAAAGCTATACCATTTTACTACAATCCAGCAATCAATATGTTTCAAGTTAGTTTTTTTGTTCCTTCAGGTGTTCCATATGGTATAATCAATTTTAAAATTGTAAATGCTCAAATGGATTCAAATTATTATTCAAGTTATATTAAAGCACATTTTAGTAATAGTGAAACTGTTCAATTAAAATCAATTTCAAAAAAATATACATCCGCTCCGCCAATTGTTGAAATGATTTTGGTTAGTTCTTCATCAAGTGTGATTGGAGATTATGACGATATTGGTAATAATGGTTCATTTACATTCACAATTTAATCAACAAGATGATTTAGAAATTGGTTGGATTACAATTTCATCAGCTACTCCAAAATTAAGAAGAAGGTATTTTAATTTCACAATTACACCAGATCAACAACTATTACCATCAACAAACTCATATAAAGTTGAATTCCCATTTGGTATTACAACTTTTTCCCATTCACTTTGCAATTCTTTGGCTGCTGATGGTATAATCTCTTCATATAGTTTACTTGTAAGATTATCAATATCTCTATTATAGTTTAAATGCTTTGGATCAGTTATACCCCAACCACTATATGCATCTGATGATAATGGTTTACTACTTTGTTTTAATAATTCTGGTCTAATCAAACATGTGTCACCACAATATACGAAGTTGTATACAGTAAATTTATAAACAAGCAAGGTTATATCTGAATTTTCAAAGTATGATTCATTGTATAGCCAAACTCTCTATCGTAAAGATTCAGTACCACTCAATCCATTTTGAATTTATATTCAGATGTTGAAGCATTACCAACCCTTTCAATAACTTGTTCAGTCGCCACAAATCTAAGTTCAAATACAATCAGTGTCACTGGTGTTAAGTACAACATTAATAGTTCGATTTTGAATGTTGGTTCGCCATCATTGGTTGATCATACTTTTGAAATTGAATTTACAGTTCAAGATTCAACCTATGGTATCAATACATCTCAAAATCCAATAGTTTATCTAATTGGTGGGTTATTGGGTAAAGATACATTATCGTTTCAAGTTTCCAACCAAACGATTGTTAATACCGAAACATCCACATTTAAATCATCAATAACTGTACCATATGGATTTGCATATCCATATCCAATATTTTTAGAAATTTATGGTGTTGTAAATAGAGCAGGTTTCGTTACGGGTTGGTCAAATGATGATTTGGAGTTTTCATATTTATTGAATCAAGGCTCATTTGTTCCTCCAAGAATTAATACAAAAATGACAACCACATCACCATATATATTTTATCAAATGTTCAATTGTATGGTAAAATCAATGGATGGCCAACTTTCAAATGAATATTTGGTTGAGGTTATAAACCCACCAACCCAACACCAACTCCATCTCTAATACAGAAACACCAACACCAACACCAACAATAACACCAACAAATACTCCACAAAAATGTATAGGTTCACCAGAATGTGGTGGGGCGTTAAAAGGTTACTGTTCAAGTTCAGGATGTATTTGCTATTCACCTTGGATTGGCAGTGGATGTAATTCTAGAGTGATCCAACTTCACCAAATATTAATTTAACAACACCAAATAATAACAATGAAACCAATTCAGAAACAGCGTCACTTATTGGGATTATTTCTATTGTATCGGTGTGGGAACTCGATTTTAATAATAATCCAGTTAAAACATTTAAATTTCCAAGTTGGAAATTTACCCAAATTAATGAATTTGAAAATTATTACACAACCGATATTACAACGTCAAATAGTGGTGGTGAGCAAGTAACATGTATAATTAGTGTATCAACCAATTGGTACCAGTCATTAACTAATATTACATTTGCTGGTCAAAAATTAGTTTTGAACCCATCAACATTAAAATATAATATCAATATTACAAACGGTTATCCATTTGCAAGTAATTTAAATTCATTGGAATTGGTGATATCTGCAACCGCAAAATTAGATAAAGCTAATGATTCAACATGTACTGATCAAAAATTTGGTGAAACTTCAAATGGTGATAATAGTAATTACATTCAATTAACTGTAAATAATCATTCTCTATATGGTAGATTCATTAAAAGAGGTATAGATGATTTATTGGTTAAAATTGAAAATGTAAGATTAAATGATTTATCAACAGAGGATTCATATTATACTTCACAATCTTATATTGGAGTTAGAATTCCCATATATAAAAATTTAGTACAAATTGATCCAGGTAAGTAGATTATTAATGGTGGTAGAAAAACATGTAATTTTTTAAATACTAATATTATTAAATCAAACAATAATTTTATAGATTCCAGCATTTTGGTAAATAGTGAATCTACAAATTCAAATTGTAAAAAAAATTCAGGTATCAAAGGGTGCATTAATTGGTGTTGTGGTTGGTGTAGTTTGTGGCACATTGCCAGATATAAATATAAAACATTTATCTTTACTTAAAATTATTAAAATGAAAAGAAAGCAATAAATAAATAAATTAATATATATATGTCTATATAAACATTTATTTTTTTATAAATATTCGATTTATTGAAAAATGTGTGGTTTTCAGAAAAAACGTTGTGGTGAAAAGGGTTAATTTTATTTTATTTTTAATTTTTTTTTTTTTTTTTAATTTTTCCTAAATTTTTTTTTTTTTTTCATGACAACATAGGTTTGGTGTTGTGTTTAAATAATTATTAATATATATAAAAATATAAAATAAAATATTATTATAACAGCAAAGAACCTACCATAAAAATAAAAATAATAATAATAAAAAAAATAAAAATAAAAGTAACATAAATAATAATAATAAAATCAACTAAATAATAAAAATATTAATATAATGATATTATGTAATTTTAAATCATTATTTATACTTTTTATTATCGTTATTATTGTACCAATATTATCAAAACCAATAACACCAAGGCCTCCCCTATCATTTGGTATATTTGATGATAATGATGATGACAAAAATAGACCAATATTAAGATTTAATGAAAAAGGAAAATTTAAAATAGTTCAATTTACAGATTTACATTATGGTGAAGATCCATCATACGATAAATTAAATTTAATTGCTCAGGGTAAATATGATACACCATGAATACACATACAGCACACATACAGCACACATACAGCACACATACAGCACACATACAGCACACATACAGCACACATACTCCTGTGTATATAAGAATAAAAAAGATCAATTATATTAATATAAACAAATCATAACATTTGATTTATATATTAAATAAAAATATATGAATATAGAAAATGTAATTGAAAAAGAAAAACCAGACTATGTAATGTTATCAGGTGATTTTTTTAGTTCATATAAAATATTTGATTCAGATAAATATTCAATTCTATGGGAAATGGTAACTAGATCAATGAGAAGTAGAAATATCCCATGGTCAATAACATTTGGTAATCATGATTGCGAAGGACCATTAACTGGTAGGGAGATAGTTTCAATGGATAGATCATATAGCAATTTATCATTAACAAAAGAGAATAGAGATCCAAGCATACCTGGTATAACAAATTACAATTTAAAAATATATTCAAGTAGTATGAGTACCGGTAACGGTAATGTTAATGGTAATGGCAATGGCAATGGTAATGGTAATGGTAATGGTAATAACAAAAATAATGATAAATATGACGAATATGATAAAAATAATAATGATGATGATAACGATACATTAATGGTATCTTCATCGATTTATATTTTTGATAGTGACCTACCACAATGTAATGGTACAGGGTCATGGGGTTGTATAGATGAAGCACAGGTCGATTGGTATAGAAAAGTATCAAATGATTTAGGTAAAATACCAAGTGTTGCATTTGTACATATACCACCGGTTGAAGTTATCGATTTATGGAATGAAAATACAGTATTTGGCGATTACGGTGATAAAGAAGTATGTTGTTACTATACTGATCAATCGGATTTTGTAAACTCAATGATCGAACAAGGTGATATAAAAGGTTTATATTTTGGACATGACCATAAAAACGATTATCATGGTCTATATAAAAGTTCAATTGAATTGGGTTATGGTAGAAAATCAGGCTATGGTTCGTATAATCCAAAATATTTGGAGGGTGCACGTGTCATTGAATTAACAGAGAATCCATTTCAAATTAAAACTTGGATTAGAAATTGTAAAGGTGAAATTGATTCTCAAAATACTCATTTCCCAAATCCATTCTCTCAAACTCCTCGTTATTGTTGCACACCAGAGGATCATTCAAAACCTGATCCATGGCTAACTTTCCTTATCTCTTATTGTATTATTATATTTTTGCTTTCTTTTATTTATTATAAATCAAAAGTAAACAAACAAAAAATTGACAAATATTCAAATAATTTAATTCAATTATAATCTTTATCAATAGGATATTTTCCTTTAAAAAAAACCAATAAAATACGATATATATATATACGATGTACATACAAAATTAAATTTTAATTATTACTTTTTTTTTAATTAATTAAATATCTTTTTTTTTTTTTTTATTAACTTTTTAATTTTTTAATGTACATTTTTGAAAAGATACAATCGTTTCACTTTTAAAATATTTATATTATTATTATTATTATTATTATTATTATTATTATTATTATTATTAACTACTACTTGTATTTGTATTATTGATTATTGTTGCTTGATTTTGATTTAATAAACTATTTGCATAATTTAAATTATTATCACTAATAGAACCTTCCCATTTTTTAATAATTTTATCAAGATCTTCTGGTTTGAAAGGTTTTGAAATGAAATCATCCATACCAGCACCAAAACATTTGGTTTGAATTTCTGGATTAATGTGAGCGGTTAATGCAATTATAATTTTACGATCTTTTAATAGACAATTTGATTCTTGTTCTTTCTTTCTAATGGATCTAGTGCATTCGAAACCATTCATTCCTGGCATTTCACAATCCATGAAAATGATTTCAGGGTTTACTTGTTCCAATGATTCCAATGCTTTTATTGAACTACCAAATGGATAACATTCGAATCCACTTCTTTCTAAAATACGTTGCATTAATATTAATGAAACTGGTGCGTCGTCAAGTATCATAATTTTAGTTGGGGATCTTGGAGATAATGAATTTGGTGATTGTCCATGAGCTAAAGATCCTGAATTTGATGTACCTCCAACTTCTTCTTTAATTGAACCAATATTCCCATTTCTATTTACTGATTGTCCATTTGATGATGAATTTAAATTCTGGCTACCGCCACCAACATTACTATTTCCATTACGTGGCGAAACCATACCATTTTCATCCAAGTGGCCATCTTTTAATTTTAATTCTAACAATTCTTTTGAATTTTCAAACATAATAATATCGATTGAGTGTCTTCTAGTTACACGTCCATAAAAATTTTTTTGGGCTACTGGTGAAGCAGGCTGAGATTTCGATCTTTTACTAATTAAAGGTGGGGAAGGAGGGTAACTCTTTTCATAACCTCCATCATCATGGTTATCATCGTTGGTGTTGTAGGTATCACATTCTTCATCAGTACTATTGTTACTGCTATTGTTATTGTTATTATTGATACTAATATTATAACTACCAATAAATTCATGATTATTTAATGGGGGTGTAGTTGATTCTGATGAATTTGAATCATTAATGATATCATTACTACTACCACTACTATTGTTGTTGTTGTTGTGGTTGTTGTTGTTGTTGTTGCTATTTTTATTATTACTATTAATACTAGGATCAAAAGTTACAACTCTTGGACTTTTTAAAATTGAAGGAGCTCTTGGTGAATCTGGTTTATAATGAGCACTTGGACCTACAGTACCATTAAATGTTAAATGTGGAATCTTATCCATTGATACGGACATTCTTCTATTATTGATTGAACTTGAATTACCAAGTAAATTATGTTTATTAATTAGTGGACTAGGATGATTATTAATCCCATAGTTACCATTTCCGTAAACTCCATTGCTGTTAAATGATTGTTGTTGTTGATTATTATTTTGTTGTAATTGTTGATTATGATTATTAATACCAACAATATTTGAAAAACAACTTGTAGTTGAAGAGGAATGTTCTGGCATACTTGCCAATAAACATGCAATTAAATGAGATTGACGGAATGGTTTTGTTAATTTCGAAGTACCGAACCCCATTTCATTTACCATTGATCTATCACTTGACATTGTTATTAAACCGATTCTTCCAAATTCCAAACGATTGAAAGCTTCTTTAAATTGTATAAAATCACGGAAATCAATTTTATCGATATCAATCATTACAACTTCGATTTGTTGTCTTCTTAAATCTTTTAATTTATTTGATGCTTCATTAATATCAGATGATTTAATTACTTGACAGTTCCAACCTTCTAAATATTGACAGAGTACAGTTTGAATCGATGGATTTTTGTCAACCACTAAAATAGATAATCCATTAAAATTTTGAATTGGACACGGTAATTGTTTTGGGTTTGTTTCCAAAGGTATAACAAAATGAAATGTACAACCTGATTCACCATTATTTGTAGTGGCATTTGAAGTACACCAAATTTTACCACCCATTAATTCAACTAAATCTTTTGAAATTGCTAAACCCAATCCACTACCTAATGCCTCTTGTGTGGTACCACCATTATTTACTTGTGAAAAACCTGCAAACAATTTTGACATATTCTCCTCTTTAATTCCAATACCACTATCTTTAACTTGGAAATGTAAATACATACAATTCTCACGTACTTGTTCTGGTTCTACCGAGATACAAACTTGGCCAGTATTTGTATATTTTAAACCATTTCCAATCAAATTTACTATATATATATAAATTAAAAAAATTATGTTAATAGGATTCTCATAGAATATAATACACTCATAAAACTTACATAAAACTTGTCTTAATCTAATTGGATCACCATAAAAACTTAAAGGACAATGAATAAATATAAATGAAGCAATTTGTAATGACTTAGCTTGAGCTTGTGGGCTAACCATTGCACAAACATCTTCAATTACATGACCCAAGTTAAAGTCTACATTATTTAGTGTTAATTTGCCAGATCTAATTCTTTTGTAATCTAAAACATTTGAAACAAATTCCAATAGAGTGTTAGCAGATGTATCGATAATTGAAAGATATTCATTTTGAGTTACAGTGAGTATAGTAGATCTAAACAATTGAATGGATGCAATAACACTATGAATTGGTGTTCTTAATTCGTGCGATAAATGTGAAATCATATCAATTGATTTATTATTTAATACACTTTCAATACTTAATGATCTTGGTGAAGAGATTGAATCTGCTCTATTTCTTGGGGAAGAAATTAATTCAGTATTTTTTCTTGGTGATACAACAACTGTATCAAGGTTATCAATAATGAGTGGTGCACAATTGTTTTTACCACTAATACTACTACTTCTACTTCTTGGAGATATTACTTTTGCAACATCATTGGAAGAAGCCGATAAACTTGATCTTGGTGATGAAATTACAGTAGAGGTTGAACCATCAATTGTAGTTGATGATGAAGATGTAGTATTGGAGATATTTGTTGATCTTGGTGAAAAAGTTGAAGAGATGATTGATGGTTTATTTAAATTTAATTTTAACGGAGGTGGAGATAAATCTTTTAATGATAATACTATATAATTACTAGAGGTGAATGGTAAAATGGAAACTTGTAAATTAAAAGGTGCAGCCAAATCTGTATTATTAATATGATAAATTGCTTTGAAATGAATTTCATTTTTTTCGATTTCAATATTACCATTTAAACTATTACAAACTATTAATTCATTCTTTTCAACGATGATGATATTATTAAAGATGTTATTAAACTTTGATTTTAACCAAGTTCCAATTCTATCTTTATCTTGTTGATAAACTAAATTTAAAAAATTATAATTCAAATTACTACCGATTGCTTTTTGATTAACACCATTGATATCATTTATATTTGTAAATATATCTCTAACACTTTCACTCGATGATAAAATATTTAATTCAATATCAATCACTAATATTGAACCACTAAATATTTTAAAATTTTTAAAAATTTCATTTGAAAAACTACTACTTTTATTATTATTATTATTATGTGCTGATTTATTACTATGTTGTTGGTGTAATTGCAATTGTTGTTGTAATTGTTGTAATTGAATTTGTTGTTGTTGTATTTGTTGTTGATATAATTTATTTTTAATTGAAATTTCATCAATTTCATTTATGGATTCATTATTTTTTATTGATTCGTTATTGCCAATAATTGATGGTGTGGTGGTAGTAGTTTTTATTGAAGTTGATTTTTTAAAAATTGATAATGTAAATGATACAATTGATAAAATAAACAATAAAAATAATGTTGTTAAAAGTTCAATAAACATTTTTTTTTATAAAAAATAAAATTAATATTTTTTTGTTGTTAATTTTTGTTATTGTTTGTTGTTTGATTGATTTTTTTTTTTTTTTCGACACTATAGTGTTTAGTTAGTTAATTTTTTTTTTTTTTTTTTTTTTTTTTTTTTTTTTTTTTTTTAATTTTAATTAAAAAAACAATTTTTATTTATTTTTTTTATTTTTAATAAAAAAAAAAAAAAAAAAAAATTGTGGTGATGGG
>JACAFZ010013777.1:0-12252 GCA_015252675.1 Dictyostelium gargantuum | reverse complement strand
TAATAATAATAATAATAATAATAATAATAATAATAATAATAATAATAATAATAATAATAATAATAATAATAATAATAATAATAATAATAATAATATTAAGTATTATAAAAGAATTTTATAAATTTATTGAAAAAGATGAATATGAATCAATGTCAAAATTAATTATTACATTTTCACTTGGTTGTAATAATGCATTAAGAATATTAAGATATTTTATAAATTCTGATATTCAAGAGGATATTAATAATTTTAATAGAAATTATTCATTTTCATCATTGTTGATTTCAAACTATTTGGAGAAAACATGTCAACAATATATTAAAGATATTCTTAGACAATTTATAATACAATTGGTACAAGACAAGGCAATCAATTTCAAGTATGATTTAGATAACAGTGAGAATATAGTAATTCATAATGACTATAGTAATTTAATTTCATGGTCAACAAAACTAACTGAAATAATAACTTGTCAAGATTCGTTGGATAAAATGCCAACTTCTATCAAAGTGATTGCAATGTTTATTCAAGAGATTTGGCCACAAGATGATAGTGGTCAAGGTGTTTCAAACTTTTTAATCAATAAATTATTTGTACCTGCATTGATTACACCTGAAATCTATGACCTATTACCACCACAAATTCATTTAAATAGTCGTTCCTCTTCCAATCTTTCCATATTGGCAAGATTTTTATCAACTTGTACCACTACCTATTGCTCTGATGAATATCAATCTATATTTGATGGTCATACCTCTCTTGTAGCTCAAAAACGATTGATCAAACAAACCTTTAAAGAAAATCAATACTTTAAATTGGTTTTATCTGCTCGTTTTTCAACACAATCCTATCAATATAGCAATGAAGCACCAATGAGTCAATTACATTTTCTTCATCGTATCCTTTGCAACCAAAAACCACAAATTCGTCAAATGTTTCAATCGATGGATCAAGCATCTGATTTTGAAAAACTCATGGACCTTTTACCAGATTACAATCACAGAATAAACTATCAATTCCTTACACCATCAGAGGTAAAGTCCGTTCGTTCCTATATGGAGTCGAAAAATGAAGAAATATCCTATGTAGGTTACATTCAAAAGAACGGTAAAAAAGGATTTGTAAAAAGAATTTTAGTGGTCGGTATCTATAGGGTTGTTACCTTTAAAATGAATGGAAAATTGGGTAGAGATGGTCATATATTGGATTTACAAGAAATAACAAGCGCAAACAATCAACAATACGAGTTGATTTTCAAAGGATTCCGTGTCCATGCAACCACCGAAGAGTGTGATCATACCATAACATGTATTCGTCGTATCTATGAGCATTGTCTTTACAATTGGCCCTATCAATTAAAAATGAAGTTGAAAATCTTGCCATCAAGTCGTTTAGAAGCAATGTCACCACCAGATCATACACCAACCTCTGCAATGGTGGGTGCATACAAAGCAATTTGTTCTCATTACAATATTCCAACCAAACAAACTATCACTTGGTACATTGAACATGCATTTAAAGATCCAAAATTCAAAGTTTTCAATTTGAAAATGTTCACCAAACACACTCGTGAACTACCCACCAATCAAGAGTTAATACCATTGGTTCATTCATTACGTTATGATTGGTTTTTTGAATCATTTATTCTAAAGGAATATAAATTGGATAACAAAGATCTACTATTAGAGATCGGAAGTATGTTGAGTGCAAATTCAACCATCACCACCTTGGTTCTTTCAAATCTTTCAATGCCAAAAGAATTTATGATGAATCTATTTGATACCATTCAAAATCAAAAATCATTAAAATTGGTAAATTTAAATATCAGTAACAACCAATTGGATGATAAATCGTTAAACTCATTCTTTTCATTCCTTCAATATAGCCCATCATTGGAATCACTCTCAAATCTTTCAGTTTCCTCAATCAATATGAAAGAATCTCATATCAAACCATTTGTAGACTCACTTAGAAGAGGTAATTTGAAATCATTGACCAATCTTAATGTATCAAATAATAAAATTAATGAAAGTGGTATTGATTTAGCAAGATGGTTAACCAATGAAGGAAAACAATTACGTCATTTGGATTTATCAGAGACAATGTTGAGAATTAAAAATTTCCAAATTCAAGATAACTCTGGTACTAGTTTGTTAGAATCTATTAATCTTTCAAAAAATGTATTCCGTTCAAAAGAAGATGTAACTTATTTATCAATGTTATTATCCTCTTTACCATTGTTAACATCATTGAATTTAAATAAAACAATGATACCATCGGACTCTGCAAAAGAAATTTTATCATTTATTGAATTACAACAACAACAATCAACCAATAGTAATACTGCTTCAACCATGCCAAAGAAATTATTTTCAAATTTTATTATCTCTGAAAATTCAATTCAAAGACCATTTATTACAAGTTTAATTTCAATCAATGCAATTAATCATATTAAAGTGTTGGATTTCACAGACAATGATTTAACAGATGGTGGTATTAAAGAATTGGGTCGTGCATTATATGGTAATCAAATTATTACAGCATTGAATATTAGTGGTTGTTTTAGAGGAAGCGCAGGTGCACAAAGAAGTAAAGCAATATTATCATTATCAAATTATGTTACATCCAGCTCAACCTTGGAATCATTGGTAATGAGAGGTGGTCAAAAATCAAATCAACAACTTCAACGTTGTATAATACCATTTTTATTATCATTGGAAAATACTCGTCTAAAGAAATTGGATATCACAAATCATATGATAAGCAATAGCGGTGCAAATGCATTATCAAAAGCCATCATTTTAAATAAATCAATTAGTACTTTAATTATTGATAACAATGCAATTGGTACCATTGGTTATGCAAATATAAAAAACTCTTTAAAACAAAATTATACCATCAAAGAAATGCCAACTCCATTTGCTGATATTACCGAAATATTTAAATATAGTGGTACAACTTTAATTGAACAAAAGAAATTACGTTCACTATTATTTAAAATTGAAAATTATTTATCAAGAAACCAAAGTCTTTAAAATATTAATTATAATAATAATAATGATGAAAATAGTAATAATAAAATAATAGTTAACACTTTATTTTAAAATGAATGATAAAAAAAAAAAAATTATAATATAATAAAGATGCAAATCGCATCAAAAATCTTTTACAGATATAGTACTTTGTTAACTCTATGAATAACTATACTTAAATAACTGGTTTTTTTTTAAAAATTTAATAAGTAATTTTCGATCAAATAATTATGGGGTATTATGTTTGTTTTTAATATAAAATTACTATAATTTTTTTATAAATCTAAAATATTATATTTTTTATTTGTATATACACTATTGTTTTTTTTTTTTTTCTGGATAGGAGATATGGATTTATTTAAAAGGATTTGATCATAGTAAGTAGGTTTTAAACAATAATCATCTCTACTATATATTTGATTGACTGAATGGGTACCTATTTCACCGGTTGAAAATTGTTCATATTTTCTGAGTAATGAACACATGATTCTATTGGAAGAGGGTTTAAAAGGATAATCATTTACTGCTTTCCATTGGGCAATAGTTGTTTCATTGGTCCTCCAAGCGTGATATTTCATGTATTCTAAATCATTTGAATCCAAAAACTTTAAGTAATCAGCCAAACTTTTGGTCGAATTAAAATCCCCAATAAAAATGTAGGAACCATATGGTAAATATTTTAAAGTTTGAGGATGACCCAAATAAATTGGCACCGTGCCAACTTGTAAAGCATGTAATGCCTTCTCTGTTATATAGTCTATACAATTTGCATTTTCAAATGCTAAATAAAATTTGTATTGAGCGATGATCCGTTTCTTTTGAGAGAAAGCATCCACACTTAGTCTTGAAAGTTCGCTTGGACGTGGCATATTATTTAAACAAGAACCATAGGAATCGATAGTCAATAACTTTATTAGATCACTTGCTATCTTTGTCCTAGAGGTGAATGTATCGTTACAGTTGGAACAAAACCAACTTGCAATGGGTACCCCAAGGAATTGATGTGTCTCCAATTTATTATTTAATTTCTTTTCTTTGTATTCCGCAATGAATTGTGCTTTGTTTTCCATTATGATGGTATCTGTTAAATTTGCGTATGTTTCAAATGGTGATGGATCTAATTTATCGAAACCCAATCTTATGTCTGCATTTTTATTATATGATATTGTCCAATTAAATTTATTTATACATTCTATATTCTCTGAGCAATACCTAAGATGTGGTGGTTCGAATGCATATATAACTCTTGGTACACCTTTTTTTGGTGGTACAGTTGGTATGTGATCAATTATATCTATATAGGTATCGAAATAGATGTCCAATACTTGCTTGTGACCTTTATAGGCAGGTTCTAAAACCACAAATTTCGTATCACCCTTTAATGTTTTACATTGGAATGCTTCTCTTTTATTCTTTTCTTTTCCATAAACTTTGGTTACAAATTTAAAGTAAATTGATTCATTGGTTTGATTTATATTTAATTTTCTAAAATCATCAATTATATTGATATCCTCTTCATTTAATTTACCACGATTATATCCTCTATCTATTTCAACATCACGTTTTACTCTTAATTTATTTACAATACTATTATTTTTACTATTATTATTACTGATATTTATGTTTATAAAAAAAATTGTAACAATTGAACAAATAAATAAACATTTAAATAATATTAAAAAATTTTGTGCTTTCATTTTAATTTTTTTTTTTATTTTTTTAATTAATTTTATTTATTATTATTATTATTATTATTACAATACAACACCAAATATAATATAATATAATATAATATAATATAATATAATATAATATATCTCTCTATATATATATATATATATAAATATATATATTTATATAAATATAAATAAATAAAGACAACCAAAACTACAAACACAAACAAATATTAAAAAAAAAATATTATTATTATTTTAAAAAAATTTAAATAAAAAAAAAAAAAACACACATATCAAAAAATGTCGTTGGAATCAGTTTTAATTTTATTTTTATTTTATTTTTATTTTTTGTTATTTTTGTTATTTTTATTGGGACAACAGCATGGCATGGATTTTTAGAGAAGGCACACACTTGATTTTTTGGTAATTGTATACAACGTTTTTTTTTGTTAACTTAATATATTCCATAAAAAATCGAAAAAAATTAAAAAAATTAAAAAGATTAAGAAAAATTAAAAAAATTAAAATGAAAATAAATAAAAAAAAAAGTTTTAAAAAAACTGATTTATATATTTTTTTTTAAAATTTTATCAAACATTGGAAAATTCATAATCTTTTTTCGAGCGACATCTTTTGTGAGTCATTTTTTTTTTAATTTTTTTTTTTGTGAACCATGAAATTTTAAAAAGTTTTTTTTTATTTTTATTTTTAAATTACAAGAGTTATATATTTCCATAGAATATTTATTTATTTATTTTTAAAATGAAATTTATTTTAGCATTATTAATTTTAGCAGTTATCTTTATTAGTGGCTCAAATGCTGCAAGAAAGTAATATTCCACTAATAATACGAGACAAATAAAAATATATATTCATTCAAACTTTTGTAATGAATTTAAATATTAATTAATGGTTAATTTATTATTATTATTATTATTATTATTATTATCATTATTATTTAGAGCAGCATCAAATCAAACAGTTGAAGAAAGAGTTAGAAGTGAAATTAAAGTATGGGAACAAAATTGGAGTGGATTTCCAATTAATTGTAGAAAGATGGTAGATACATTATCATCAGATGGTGTAATTGAATACCCAACTGGTAAAAATGTTATTAGTGGTGGCCATAAAAGAATATATAATAGATGTGAAGCTTTTATCACTGAAAATTTTGCACAAATGATTACCTATGCAAACGAACCAGTTTATGTTGTTGGTCGTGAAGCTGCTTTCCAAAGAACTACAGTTTTTGTCACCAAGAATAATTGTAGACTTTATAATACTGGTATCGTCAATATCAAATATGATAAAGATTTCAAAATTAAACAAATTAAAGATTTCTTTGATTCTGATGATTTAATTGCTAAATTTAAAGCTTGTCAATTCCCAGGTTCAGAACTCCCAGATATCAACGCTGGTAATAGCGATAAACCAGTTACTCCAAAAACAACTGAAGATGAATCAAAACAAGAAAAAAAACAAGAAAAAACTAAAGATGAATTGTAAATTAATAAATAAATAAATAATAAATAAATAAATATATTAAGCTTACACACACATATTTTCATTTTTTTTTGGTTTAAATATATAAATATAAATTTTGTTTATTATTATAATTTTGTTTGTTTTTGTTTTATATTGTTGTTGATGATGATTATATAAATATATATTTTATAAATCATTCATCATTATAAAACCTTTTTTTTCTAAATTTGATTGTTGTATATAATTATTAGAACTAAATAACCAATTATTTAAAGATACAATGATAAATGGTAATAGAGCAATGGTTGGAGCGATAACTAATAAAAGCCAAAAAGTTGGTAAAGCATATAGTTCAAAGATGATATTGGTTGCATCAGCCTCTACATATCTACCGAGTACACTATATAACATTACAAACAAAAATGTTGAAATGATACTAACACCCACTGCAAGCATTGATTGACGGGTCCAATAACGAGTGATAAAACTAATTTGTAAATTTACAGTGACCACTAAATAGATGTAGGCGGCTGTACCAATCGACCAAAGACCAAGAGTTTTACCACCTTCGATGGTAGAGGATTGCATAATGAAGAATGTAATGAAAAATATGGTTGCAGATTGCCACATACCAATGAAAACCCACCAAATGAACTTCCAAGTGGAGAATGGTGCATTACTTTGACATATACGATAGAGCCATGGTTTGTTTAATAGATCGTCCTCTTTGGTGTCTTGGTCGAATGTACCTAAAAAGATGACTGGTATAGATGTGAAAAGTGCATTGTACAAGGTGAAAAGGAAATCGAAATAGATCATTTGACCACTGAAACCTGAAAAGAAACCAAACCAAAACTGACTGATAGAGAGGGCGATGTTTTTAGAGAATGAATAGAGAATAAGTTTGGTCATTCTCTTGTAACTTCTATTGCCGTGCACTAAAATAAGACGACGTAACATTGAAAAGTTTGCAATGGCAAAGTCACTTGCCAACACTGCTTGCATACCCTCTCTGCCACTAATACCAACACCAACGTGAGCCTTTTGGATCATTGGTACATCGTTTGCACCATCACCAATTGACATGGTGATTGCGCCATCACTAAATAGAAAACTTCTTTCCGCTACCAAATTTACAACCTTTGCTTTTTGTGATGGCGAACAACGACAACAAACAACGGACTCACATGTTTTGGCCACTTGTAAAAAGAAATAACGAAGATCAGGTTCCAATGCCAATGCCAATGTCGAACCATCTATAATGATGGCAATGTGTTTAATGTTGGCTCCATCCAAACCGTTACTCTTGTTTAATAGATTTGGTGCATCCGATGGCTCTAGACGAAGTTTCTTTGCAATTTTCTCCATAAGTTTGGAGAAGAATAAAAAGGAACCCCATTTTCCTGACATATCATTGATACGATGTAATCTTTTCTCATCGGATATGGTGAGTAATCTTTTCATCAATGCTTGCTTCGATGATTCATTCAATATAATCATTTCCATGTCTTCATTGATTACAGCTGATGACGTTGAAATACTAATGGCGGTTTCTTGTTTATCACCAGTCAACACCCAAACCTTGATACCTGCTTCTCTTAGTGCACTAATTGTCTCTGGTACATGGTCTTGTAATCTATCTTCAATACCGGTGGATCCGATTAAAAGTAAATCCTTTTCAATCAATTCACATGCTTGATCAACCTTTTCAGCCTTTTTAACAAGTGAAATCGATGCGTTTTGATAGATTTTATTCCATGCAATGTAATCTTCATACTCAATGACCTTGACAGACATACAAAGTGTTCGGAGGCCATTACATGCAAATTCACTAAGATGCTTTTCGGTGGATTGCAAAATACCAACACAATGATCGGTATTCTTTTTAGCACGTTCAAATATTACAGAGTCTGCACCTTTACAATAGAGTTTGATTTGATTTTGTTGATTCTTTACAATTACAGACATTCTTTTACGATAGCTATTAAATTCCAATACATTAAGCAATTCAAATCTCTCTTCTTTACCATGTATTGAAATGGTAACAATGTTATCCTCTCTTGATTTTAATATAAATCCATAACGTGCTGCTGTCAATGTTAATGATTCTTCATCTGGTGATGCGGCTTGATATTTTGGTATACCATTGCTTGTACCATTACTGCTATTACTACTACTTGAGTCACTGCTTGATCTTTTACTAATATTCATTAAATCATGATCATGTTCATTGTTTTTTTCAATTAATACCGTATTACAAATTGCTAAACAAATTAAAAATTCTTTAATGTATTCAGTTTGACTTGATAGTAGGGCTGTTGGTGCTGTTGATGATGGTATGTTACTATTACTATTTAATTGTTGTTGTTGTTGTTGTTGATTAATATTATTGAATAAATTGGATGAAGTGCCACCACTGTCACTGCCACTACCAATAAAACTAATTTCATTTACTACACCACCATAACCACCAGTACTATTGGATAATACGTGATTTTTAATTAAAATTCTCAAGTCATTTAAAGTATTTTCATCTGGACCATAAATTTGACCACCAATAGTACATCTATTGAAAACCATTTCATTACAAGTAAGGGTACCAGTTTTATCAGAGAATAAATATTGAATTTGACCCAATTCTTCATTGATATTGGTGTTTCTAGCTTGAGCCGGTGTATCGGTTACCTCATCGTACAACTCTAAATCACTGTCAATGAAATGAGCATTACTAACTCTAATCATTTCCATAGAAACATACATTGATAACGGAATGAGTGTATTGTAAAGAATTACATAACTAACATAGATAAAATCTTCGGTTTGGGCTGGGTCGTAATCAATGTACCAAGGTTTGGAATCTTTATCATCCTCTAAATGCCATCTATTATGACCGATCGAACAAATGATACATATGATGGTTTGTAATAAAAATAAAATCAATAACTTATTATTTACACCACGTTCGACTGATGAACGTTTTTGACTAGCTTTTGATGAATTTTTTTCGATTTTAGTATCCACACCACTGTAGGTGACCACACCAATAACCCAATCTGTGTTTCTAAGTTTAGTGCCCCTAAGTAATAGTTGGTCAATTGAAATCGGTACATAGTTTGTGGTTGGTACAACGGTTGAATCTGTAATATTTGAACGTTCGAATCCTTTTAAAATGGTTAAAACACCATCAAATGAATAGATATCATTGTTTGGTCCTTCATAGTCTACCTTGCAACTAAATCCATCCAAATCTGATGCATTTTTAATCCATTGGCATTTAGAAACCGATGATTTCACTTTGAGATTGGTTTCACCATCCAAATTTGCAGTCTCTAAATAGGTTCTACCATCTGATCTTGATGTTGATAAACAAATAATATCGGCTGGTAATGATTCACCACTTTTAACCAGAATGATATCACCAACTTTAATATCTTGCCAACAACTACTTTGAAATACACCAACCTCAGATTGATCATTTGGTGGTGGTACCATTCTTTTGGTATTTCTTCCACCGGCACTACCATTGGTTGAAATATATTGTTGCTTAAAATTTCTAAACCAATCAATAAATTGAAATATACAAGCCCAAGTTTGTTGTTTTTGTTTTTCATGTTGTTTTTGTTGTTGTTGATAGAATTCAGATTGATAAAATGGTGGTCGGTAAATCATAGTTTCCCTGCCATTGATTTCTTTGTCTTGTTTATGACGTTTTAAATCCTCTGCCAATTCTTTGAAAGAGGTTACTGCAATTACAACCAATAATGGTGTTAACGACGATACTGGTCCGACAGGTGAAAATGAAAACATACAAAGTATTACAATCGCCAATGTATATAGATTTGCTAATCTTGAAAATTGATAAAATATTACTTTTGGAATAAATGTTACCACATTGTATTTACTCGTTATAACTTGATTGGTTTTCATTGTCAATGATTGTGTATGATCTGTGGTTGTTGATACTGATGAACTACCGTAATCATAATTTGATCCACCACCACCGCCACCACCTGTGCTACTTTGTTTACCAAATTTCTTTTTAAAATAATTTTTAAATATTTCTTTGTTTGATAAATGATTACTAATTGAACTTGTGGTGGCAATTGCTTTTTTAACATCTGAACCATAAAAGAATATACATCTACTACTTGCTGTTTTTGATTGATTTGATGACGAGTTTGAATCATCTCTTTCTATATCGAAACTACCGACCAAACTTGCAGTTAATAAAATCAATGAATTGTTACTTGGATCTTGTAATGAAACCACTGATACAAATAGTTTTAAACCCAACAATATACCACCAACAATATTTAATATACATAACAATGATACAAATAATACATAACTCCAAAATGCTAACAACTCCTCATTGAATGGTCTTGAACTTTGTGTATGAGCATATGTAAATGTCATCACTAAATCTAAAATGGTTGTACCAAAACAACCAATAACATATAATAAAATTAAATATGGTTTTAATTTTTTAACACCATATGATCCAATAACTAAAAATAATGCTAATTAATAGTATTGATATTGTATTGAATTAGTAAATATTTATATAATAATGATGAGATACTATACCATATATATATGGTGGTAATAGTAATAATAGTTTACCTTGAAAGAATATTAATAACATTACATAATATTTTTCTAAAACAAAAATTGGTAATGCTCTAATTAAATTGCCAACTGTTTGAACAGTTATAATATAAGTTAACCATTGTCTACCGACTCTAAGTGCTATTGCGGCTTTCTTTTTCTTTTGAACTGCATTATGCGATGCTTTTAAAATCGAAAGATATTGATCTGGTACTTGTGATTGATGTTGTTCATGAATAAATATTTTTGAATTCTTTTGTTCTTCTTCTTCCTCTTCTTCGTCATCATCATTATCTTTTATAATTATAGGTGTGGAACTACTATTTAAAATTGAATCTTTTTCTTCTTTTTTCTTTCCTCCTATTGCTGTTGTAAATATATTTTTCCTCTTCTTTTTATTTTTTTTTGTAATTTTTTTATTATTATTGTCGTTGTCGTTGTCGTTGTTGTTGTTGTTTTTGTTGTTGTTAACATATGGATTATTAACATTATAAGGTGATGATGGTAATGAGTTTAATGGTACAGATGTAAATAATTGTGAACTTTCTGCTAAATGTATATTATTTGCGTTATCCCTATTATTATTATTATTATTATTATTATTATTATTGTTGTGTTTGTAATTTTCATAATTATTATTTGAAGAATCATCTTCCAAGTCTATATATTCTAAATCGCTATTATTGTTATTATTGTCGTTGTTGTTATTATTTTTATATTGTTCAACAGTATCATTTTCATAGCCCATTCCTTGTAATAATGGGTTTGTAGATCTAATGGATGTATCTAATAGACTATTATCACCATCTTCATTGTCGTTAAGTGATCCTTGTTCTGTTTGATTTCCATTTAAAATTGCTGACCCCGTTGTTGTCGATCTGTACTGTTGTTGCTGCTGTTGATAATATTGTGGTTGTCCTTCATCATCGTCACCACTACTATCATCGTTGTATTGGTGTTGGTGTAGATGATCTCCACCACTTAAATTTGACATTTTGTTTTTGCTTATATATATATATGTTGTTATATTACTATTATTACTATTACTACTATTACTACTATTAATTTATTTCTATATATATTTGTTTTTTTGAATTAGTATGTATTTTTTTTTTTTTTTTTTTCTGAAATGCAAATGGTTCAGTGGTGCATATTCATTTATTATAGGGTTACAACAAAATAAATTTTTTAAAAACAAAAAAACAAAAAAATATATTTTAAATTTGAATGATTTAAAAAAAAAACCAGGTTTAGATTTGAAACCCACTGTTACATACTATATATAATATATAATGTATTACTATTATTTCTATTTTATTTTTATTTTTATATATTTAATATTTATATAAAAAAAAATATTTGAAAATTAAAAAAAAAAATTAAAATAAAAAAAAAAAAAAAAAAAAAAAAAAAAATTTTTTTTTTGTAAAAATTGTGTTTTTTTTTTTTTT
>JACAFZ010013666.1:0-12269 GCA_015252675.1 Dictyostelium gargantuum | reverse complement strand
CATCGTTATATTTTTTTAATATAAATTTAAAAAATTTTATTTTAAAATATTAAATAAAATTAAAATTTTTTTTAAAAAAATAAATTTTTTTTTTTTTTTTTTTTTTTTTTTTTTTTTTTTTTAAAAAACCATTACTTACATTCATAATGCCAATATTGGATTGAACTCGATTTAATACCATCAGTTACATTATAAGTGTATCTACCTTGACCGCTTGGAATAGTACAACTTGCATGAGTATTATTTATTTTTGTTGGTGTGATTACAATAGTTGCTTTTGACGAATCAATAGGTGTGAAATTAATTTTTACTTTTGAATAATCAAAACCTATTATATTTGAAATTATAACTGTTGAACCTGTTTATCAATAATCAACAAAAATATAAATCTATTAATAAAGAGATTGCATGGAGTATACTCAAATTTGATGAATAATATAAAAACAAACCTTGTGTTGGTGATGTTGGTATAAATGGTTCTTCTAAACCACCATATTCGCAAATAATGGTTGGAATTGTGAATCTGTTATAATTTAAATTGTTCCTAAAATTAAAAGATTAAAATTATTGTGTAAATTAAATAATTAATATTGTATCAATTTTTATTAGTTTAGTACTACTAACTACTCACCAAAAAGATTTTCCTCCAGAACCTGATGTATGAACCCAATTTTCATTTGGAATTAAATTTGGTTCAACTCCACCAAATAAACAAAAGGTATAACACTTATCAAAATATAAATTATACATTGGTTGACCACCTTCTGGTGAACCATTACTCCATGCCCAAACACCAGTCTTTACTAAATCACTACCACTCATCCAACCACTAATTTTAATTAAATTATTTGCGACCCATAACCATTCTTCTTCAGATGTAAATGTTGCAAGGTACCTTTAATTATTTTTCAAAAAATAATCAACATGTTAATTATTTTAATTTTTTAAATAATAATAATATGGTTTAATAAATTATTATTTACCCTTTTAAACCATTGTGTGGTGGCAAATTTGAACATTTTAAAGTTGCATTTATACCATCTAATGTTTCATTTATAATTTGATAATAGTGATTATTTATTGGATTTAAAACTGGTTCTTGAGAAAATGAATTTTTAATATTAAATACAAATAATATTAAAAAAATATAAAATAATTTATTCATATTCTTTTTTACAATCGAGAAAAAAAAAAAAAGGAAAAGAAAAATATGATAATGATTTTGGTACACCAAAAACAACTTTGAAAATAAAATATAAAATAAAATAAAATTAATAAAAAAAAAAAAAAAAAATATTAAAAAAAAAAAAAAAAATAAAAAAAAAAAAAAAAAAAAAAAAAAAAAAATTAAAAAAAAAAAAAAAAATTAATATTAAAAAAAAAAAAAAAAAAAAAAATCAATTTGGTAAATCCTAACGGACATAATTTTTATATTAAAACACACAACTCTCACCCACTCACCTTACATGTAATCTAAACATTTACACATAAAAAATAAATAAAAATAAAATAAGCACAAACACACCCACATTCACAAACACACATTATTATTATTATTTCTTATTTTAATTTTTTAACTTTAATAAAAACCACAAAAAAAAAAGAAAAAAAAACAAATTATACAGATATTTTTTTTTTTGTTTTGCTTTTTTTTTTTATTTATTTATTGAATTTTACATATTCACCTTTCGGTTCAATTTGTATATAATTAATTACATTTGCAATAATAATAATAATAATAATAAAAACATATATATATAAAAAGGGAAATTGGTAAAATAATTAATTAAAATCAAAAGATGTCATTTGATTTAGAAAGTACTACCACAAGTAGTGGTGGTGGTACAATAGGTAGAAATTCATCTATTAGATTAAGTAGTGGAATGATGCCAACTTCAGAGAGTAATGCATCTTTATTGGGGGTTAGTGGTAATGATACAATTGTATTGATAGATTTAGAAAAAGAATTTGAATTGTTGTTGGATAAATTAGCAATTGAAGATCCAGTTAAAAGAAAACAAATGCAATTATTACCTGATTCATCAAAAAAAGTATTATTAGAACAACATAAAACTGATATCTATAGAACCGTTAGACACAAGGGACCAATAGAATCATTTGCTGATGTAAAATCAGTTATCAATTCAATCAATACTAAACATATCGTTATCGATATCATTAAAACATTACGTGTACATTTAAACACTGCTGATAGGGATTGGATTCAATCATTTTTAGATAATGATGGTGTTCAACCAATTTTAAATATTTTAAAAAAAATTGAAAGAGGAAAAAAGTAAGAAAAACAAATGCATATTTACATACATATATAACAATTATTTAATAGATTCACTAAACTAACAACAACAACAATAACAATAACAACAACTATTATAGTAAAAAAAGAAAAGAATTATCAATATTACAATGGGAATGTTTAAGATGTATTGCAGCATTAATGAAAATTAAAATTGGTATGGAATATATTGCATCATTCCCTCAAGCAACAAATTTAATGGTATTGGGTTTAGAAACTCCATTAATTAAAGCTAAAACTTTAATTTTAGAACTTTTAGCTGCAATTGCAGTAACAAATAGAGGACATGGGTAAGTAGTAGAAAAAGTATTATTATTATTATTATACTAACAACATAAATAAATTTAGTGCTGTTTTAACATCAATGATTTATTATAAAGAAGTTAAAAAAGAAGAAAGAAGATATCATGATTTGGTTCAATCATTAAAGGCAGAAAATAATCTTGAATATTTAATAACATGTATGTCTTTTATCAATTGTATCATTTCATCACCAAGTGATTTAGCATCACGTATAGATATTAGAAAAGCATTTTTAAATTTAAAAATTTTAAAATATATTGAAGTAAGTAGTAATTAATTATTTTACCAATATATATATATATTGGTAGTAAAAGTAACTAACTAATAGCTAATAAATATAATTGTTAGAATTTAAGATCAGAATATTCAGAAGAAAAAAATTTAATGACACAATTAGATGTTTTTGAAGAAGAATTATCAACAGATGAACAATTAAATTCAACACAAACTACACAATTAAGTATGGAAGATTTATTTTCACAAATTTCATCACGTGTTATTGGTACACCATCACAACAAGAATTAATAAATTTAATGGTACATTTTCAACGTATGTCTTCTTCAAGTTTAGGTTTACGTGTTTGGAATTTATATAACGCTTTATCCTCACAATTGGAGGATGAATTAAAAGTACATCCAGAATTGGATATCAATATAATTTCACTTCAATTCCCAGAGGTAAAGAAATCTAGTGGTGGTTTATTTGGTTTTGGTAAATCAAAGTCACCTGCTTCCTCTCCTTCTTTATCTTCTTCACAAGCTAAAACTGAACTTAAAAAAGATAATGAAGAAAAACAAAAAACTATTGAACATTTATTAAAACAATTAAATTCATTTACCGTAAGTTATTGTTATTGTTGTAATTGTAATACTTTTGTTGTTAACACATTTGCTTTATAATAATTATCATTATTATTATTATTATTATTATTATTATTATTATTATTATTATTATTATTATTATTATTATTTATATAGGGAGGTCAAAATATTGAAAAATGGATGAATGAAAGAGAAGAAAAGAATAAATTAATTGCACAATTAATGAGTCAATCAAAGAATGGAAGTGGTGGTACAGGCAATGGCGGAAGTGGTACAGGTGGTGATGCAAGTCAATCAAATGATGAAGCATTAAAGAGAGAACTTCAAGTATTAAGAATGGAAATGGAAGCATTAAAAAACAATCCAACTTTATTATTAAATGGTGGCAGTGGTGATGTACCAAATCTTTATATATCATCTCCAGGTGGTCAACTTTCACCAAGTCCATCTGGTGATCCACCAATTCCATCATCAAATACTAGTGGTGGCGAAGAATATTCATCAAGTAGCTCAGATATTCCAACTATCACAGGTATTGAGCCAATGTTAGGTGCACCACCCCCACCACCACCACCAATGATGGGAGGAGGCCCACCACCTCCACCTCCACCACCAGGAGGCGGCCCACCACCTCCACCACCACCACCAGGAGGTAAAGGAGCTGGAGGTCCACCACCACCACCACCACCACCATTTGGTAAAGGTCCACCACCACCACCAGGAGGTTTTGGTATGAAGAAAGCTGCTGCTCCACCAAGAAAAGAAATTCCAGTTCCAGGTCTCAAGATGAAAGGTTTACAATGGGTTTCACTCAACGACAAAAAGATCTCTGGTACCGTTTTCTCTAAATTCACCATTGACACCTCTAAAGATATCAATTTGGATTACAAAGATATTGAAGACGTTTTTGCAGCCAAAGTCATTGAGAAAAAAGAATCCACAGCACCAAAGAAAAGTGGTCCAGTTCAAATTATCGATCCAAAAACCAGCCAAAATCTCTCCATTTTCCTCTCTCAATTTAAAGGTAAATCATACGATGAAATTTGTAACGCCATTCAAAAGGGTAACGAAACAATGTTTCAACCAAATCATATCGACGCTTTAATTGGTTTCCTTCCATCTGAAGACGATATCAGCAACATCAGAGAACACATGGGCGACGATAAAGACACCACTAAATTGGGTCAACCAGAACAATTCTCTTTGAAAATCCATGCCGTTCCTCAAGTTAAATCACGTTTAATGGCAATGAAATTCAAATTTGCATACGAAAGTAAAAAGAGTGATCTCAAATTAGACATTGACAACTTTAAACAAGGAACCAAAGAAATTCACTCTAGCGATAAAATTCCAAAACTCTTGGAGGTTATTTTGATCCTCGGTAATTTCATCAATGGTGGCACAGCAAGAGGCAATGCATACGGTTTCAAATTGAACACCATCACCAAACTTGGCGATACCAAATCAACTGATAACAAATTATCATTGGTTAACTATCTCACTCGTGTTGTCATTAAAGATTTCCCACATCTCAACTCATTCCCATCCGATCTCGCTCACATTGAAGCAGCCAGCCGTGTTTCATTATCTCAACTCCAAGCCGAGGTAGCAACATTGAGAAAAGAATTTGTTCAAGTCCAAAAATCAATCGATACACTTTCCTCTCAAGATGACCAAGTCGATGCATTCAAAGTCAAATACGAAGAATTTTGCAATCAAACTTCTGAAGACATTGATTTGATCACCAGTTCATCTCAACAAATCGAAACTGATTACAAAGAATTGTTAGCCCATTTTGGTGAAGACTCTAAAAGTGAACCATCCGAATTCTTTGGAATGTTTTTGAAATTTGTTGATCAATACGAAAAGGCTACCAAAGAGAACGAACAACTTTCGGTTCAAGCCGAAAAGATCGCTAAAAGAGAAGCCGCTAAAAAGTTGAAAGAAGAAGAGGATGCCAAAAAGAAACAATTGGCAGAAGAAAGAAAACAAAAAGGTGAGGAAGCAGCTCCAGAAGCCGTTGTAGATGATCTCCTTAACACCATTGCAAGCGGTGACGCATTTAAAAATAGAAGAAGAAGAGCGAAATTGAATCATAGGGAAGATCAACAGGAAAACAATATTACAATTGAATGATCAATCAATCAATCAATCAATTAATAATCAATTAATAATCAATCAACCAATCAATAAATAATAAACAAATAAAAATACAAGTATAAAAAATACACATAAATTTTTTTTTTTATGTGTAAATTTTTTAAGTGTAAAATTTTTTTTTCAAATTTTAAAATTGACAAAAAAATCATTTGAAACATTAAAAACTTGGATTAAATAGTAGGTATAATGAATAATAGGAAGCTATAGTGGTGGAATAAATTAGTATAGTTTTTTTTTGGATGGTATTAAAATAATATTAAACTACAGGGACATACCTATTGCACACATATTTTTGCCTCTTATAATCCTTCCGTATCCTCGTTCACCTATAAATTAAAAAGAAAATGAAATGCATATGTTATTTTTTAAAGATAAAAATATCGATGTTATTTTATCTATAATAGGTGATAATTCTTTTTTCTTTTATCTTACCCATGAATTCTGTTTTTTTTGTTCAAAAAAGAATATTGGTTAGAAAAAAAGTTTTTTTTGTTATTTTTAAGAGGAGCATACTTACTTTTATGATCCAATAATCTACTCCTTTTTCAGTACCATACCCAACTAACAAAACTGCATGATTGGGTTATTCCCACATTTATCACTGTTGAAAATACCGGTATTTAATTTAAAATGTATAAATATTAAATTCATTAGATGATGCATCTAATTGAATTGAAATTGGTCCCTTTAAGCAACAGCATGTGCCAAAGCATTTTCATCCCCACTTATAATACCAACCCATTCTGAAATTTTTACTAATATTGGTTATTTGAATAACATGATGCAGCTTTAGCTTTATAAGCCTCTGATTTAATCCTGTTATCAATAATATAATTGAAACACTTTGACATCCTTAATTATTATTATTATTATTATTGTTATTATTATTTAATCTATTTAATTTAATGAAAGTACTACTTACCATCCACCTTCACAACCTCCATTTCGGTATTTACCACCTGAATGTTGATAATTAATTCTAATGTCACCATTTTCCTATAACATTTAATAATTATCCAAGGGTTTATCTAAATAAGCATTCCATTGAATTATAGAGTTTTATACCCAGCACGGTCCACCGGATTTAGTATATGAAACATTCTATTGCAATAATACTATAATGGTATTATTGTTAGTTAGAATATTTCAGTTAGTAAAAATTAATTTTATATAAATTTTTATAATTTAAATATTTTTACATATTTAAAACAAGAATAATTTCATTTTATTGATACGAAAAATAATATACATAAACATATACAGTAATAAAGAATAAACCTATTATTATAGTTTTAATAATATATAAATTTAATATATATCGTATTATTTATTCATTTATAATATTTATTTATTTATATAAATATAAATTTTAATTATCACTTCACATCATTATAGAATGAGTGAAGGTGATAAAACCTGAACAATCAACGAGCTGTTGTTCAGAAAGGTAAATTGTTAGTGATATTTTTTATACATTTGTCCCACTAATGCACCAACTACACTAAAAGTATAACAACTCCCTATAATAAAATAGATTGGATTAAAACCAATATACTTTGTATTGGTACCATGATTTGAATTTTTTATATTTACCGCATTGTCCTTGATGCCTCACACCGGGAGCATCGGATCTCCAATCTACTGAAGATGGTCTGGAAAAAGAAGCAGTTGCTATCTGGCCTAGATATTTTTTATTGGTTGTTGAGGAGTTAAAGATTGTAGATAATGGTGGTGATAATAATTGTTTTCACAAATTTTTTTTAATGATAGAAGTGGATTGAATTTGATCTTTGAATATCCAAATGTATGAGATGACCCTACATCTATATTTTTTTCAAATTTGGAAGTGTAAATGTATTATTTGGTAATCAACACTCGAAATATTATTCAAGTTGGAACAACCATAGCAAATATTGGTAATGCTACCATTGAATCATATACATATCAATTAAATAAAATCTATATTATTTTCTCTCCGTGAATTGTATTGATTTATGTTATGTTTTCATTTCATATAATTTGATTGTTTGCATGGTGTTAAAGTTGTTGAAGACTTATAACAGTTGATGTTATATTAAAGAGAGGTGTTATTAGACTTGATTTTTTAATATATCCAAATGTATGTAATGATCCACATCTAATACTACTAATCCAATTTGGAAGTTGATAACCATTAGTACCATTAATAATAGTTGATAAAATTGCTGAAACATTCCATATATCGACCAAATTAATTAAATTAAATAAATAGGAAAGAATTGAAGTTGTGCCTTGATTAGAAATGATTGCTTCCCCTTGAATAAAAAAATTGTTATTTTTCTTCAAATTTTGAGATCGTGATTTAACAATAATATTTTTTGTTTATTTATTTTATTTTTTTCTCAATCATTAGATAGAGCATTCTTGAGGTGGTAGATCGGTTGACCTCCACTACCCTTCTCAATGATTCGGATTGATAGAGCATTCTTGATGTGGTAGATCGGTTAACCTCCACTGCCCTTCACAATAATATTATATTTTTTTTGCCTTTATTACTCATTATTGAAAAAAAAATATTAGTTACGGGATGCATTTTTTAAAATTAAAATAATTTACTAACCAAATTTTTTTCAATATTTTTTATGACAGGGGTTAAATTTTCACAATATTTTTTTTTTTCAACACAACTCTGTCCAAATAAATATATTTGTTTTCTAAAAAACTAATAATAATTATAATGGAAAAATTTATCTAAAAACAGAACTTCTGTTACAGAGGAAACACCTCTATAGTAAGAATTTTAATTTAGTAGTGGAAGTAGTAATAATTTAATAGTTTTTTTTTGAAAATTAATCATTCTATGCCCAATAATTATTTATATATATTATTGGTTTAGGATTTTAATTAAATTTTCATATTAAACTACATCACCAGGAAGAAAATACTTATTTATCTTCTAATTAACAATATTTTTTTTTATTTATTTATTTTTCATTTCTGGGGATATATTTTTTTTCTCAATTATTAGATAGAGCATTCTTGAGGTGGTAGATCGGTTGACCTCCACTGCCCTTCTCAATGATTCGGATTGATAGAGCATTCTTGATGTGGTAGATCGGTTAACCTCCACTGCCCTTCACAATAATATTATTATTTTTTTGCCTTTATTACTCATTATTGAAAAAAAAATATTAGTTACGGGATGCATTTTTTAAAATTAAAATAATTTACTTACCAAATTTTTTTCAATATTTTTTATGACAGGGGTTAAATTTTCACAATATTTTTTTTTTACAACACCTCTCAGTTAAAATGTATTAAATATATTAATTTTTTTTAATAAATTAATTTATTACAATATTAATACTTTGGTATTAAATTCAACCATTTTATTATTACCAAACAAAATAATACATTTTCACCATTTTTATCGAATAGACAAACTAATTCTGATTAGGGACAAGAATATCTTTATTATTATTATTATTATTATTATTATTATTATTATTATTATTATTATTATTATCATTAATCATTGTTATCATATTCTTCTTTATCATCCTCATATTCTCAGGTTTGAGTGTATCAAATGGACTATTTGAAAAATCACTACTAAATATTCACACATTTCACATAAAATTAATTTTTTATCATGCAAATATGCAATATAATGAATAATTTTTTATCATTCAAATATGCAATATAATGAATAATTCAATATGTTATAGCAATTATAGTAAAGTTTCAAATCTTGCTTCCTTTTTTGGTAAAAAAAATGAAAAATTGAAACAATTAAAATTTATGGGCAACAAATGTAAAGCTATTCAATAAAAAAAAAAAAAAAAAAAAAATAAATCAATTAATAAATAAACACTAAATAAAATTAACAAATAAAAAAAATAAATTTAACAAAAAAGTAATAAATATGTAGTTTGTTTTTATGTGAGGTACATGAAAAAAAAAAAAAAGAAAATTTATCATCAACAACCGAATGGATCATTACAGATGGTAATAACAGAAGAAAAAAGAGAAGAAACATCAAGTAGTTTAAAATTTCAATAATATTAACCAATGATAATAAAAAATTCTCTAATAATTGTCAACAATTAATTTATTTATTTAATAATTTTTTTTTGAAAATTTATCATTCTACACCCATAATAAACTAAATAGCGACATCATTGATTTTAATTTTTTTATTTTTTTGAATCTAAATATGGTAATAGATTGATGTAAAAAATAAAAATAAAAAAATGTACCTAATTACGGTAATATCCCCCGGTGATGTCCAATGTAATCAATAGGAATTTTATTTAATTTTTTTAAATTGTATTAATAAAGAGCTGATAAGATTTATTTTTTATGTACAAATACAATCAATCGCATACATTTCCAATAATTTATTGGTTTAGGATTTTATACATTAAAATCATCACCAGGAAGATTAAAAAAAAATAGAGCATTCTTGAGGTGGTAGATCGGTTGACCTCCACTGCCCTTTTCTCAATCATTAGATAGAGCATTCTTGAAGTGGTAGATCGGTTGACCTCCACTACCCTTCTCAATGATTCGGGTTGATAGAGCATTCTTGAGGTGGTAGATCGGTTGACCTCCACTGCCCTTCACAATAATATTATTATTTTTTTCCTTTATTACTCATTATTGAAAAAAAAATATTAGTTACGGGATGCATTTTTTAAAATTAAAATAATTTACTTACCAAATTTTTTTCAATATTTTTTATGACAGGGGTTAAATTTTCACAATATTTTTTTTTTACAACACCTCTCAGTTAAAATGTATTAAATATATTAATTTTTTTTAATAAATTAATTTATTACAATATTAATACTTTGGTATTAAATTCAACCATTTTATTATTACCAAACAAAATAATACATTTTCACCATTTTTATCGAATAGACAAACTAATTCTGATTAGGGACAAGAATATCTTTATTATTATTATTATTATTATTATTATTATTATTATTATTATTATTATTATTATCATTAATCATTGTTATCATATTCTTCTTTATCATCCTCATATTCTCAGGTTTGAGTGTATCAAATGGACTATTTGAAAAATCACTACTAAATATTCACACATTTCACATAAAATTAATTTTTTATCATGCAAATATGCAATATAATGAATAATTTTTTATCATTCAAATATGCAATATAATGAATAGTTCAATATGTTATAGCAATTATAGTAAAGTTTCAAATCTTGCTTCCTTTTTTGGTAAAAAAAATGTAAAATTGAAAAAATTAAAATTTATGGCAACAAATGCAAAGCTATTCAATTTTTATTTTTTATTTTTTTTCATTTATTTTAATTAATTTTCCTTTTTCAAACCTATAATTAAATCCATCATTTATAAGTTTCTTATATATTGCCAATACTGAGTATTGAAGAGATTGAAACATTTTCAAGCACTAGTTTAACAAAGCAAGAATTAAAACTATCAATAACAGATGATAAATTTCATTTGGTTGAATCTGAATCATCACTATCAAAAAAAAGAATTTATAAAGAGATTATTGGATTTATATTTCAAGAACACAAGAAACATATGTGTTGAAAATTGGTTTAATTAAATCACGATCAGAAATTGCTCAAAAATTATTTCCAAGACTATTCTTTTATTTGGTAATTGATAATGACGATTTAGGTCATATTAAACATGTTTCAAATGAATTGTCAATCGGAAAAAAATCATTACAAAATTATATCAATAATTTTTTATTATTTAAAAACGGTAGATACAATGATGAATCGGTATTATTGGGAACACCAAATTCATTTGGAACTCTTTTATTATTTGATTATATAGATAATATTGGTATGTTGGATTTTGTTTTAACTCATTTTAAATCAAATCCAGATTTGCATCAGATACAATATTAAAAACAATAGTTAATCATGGTAGATTAAAATAACTGGTGTAGTTTCCATACGAGCCTATGAAAAGATTAAAGAAAATATACTAGCCAATCAACATCTATTATAATAATAACAACATCATACTTGGATATTAAACCAAAATCAACCTCAGTCCACATGGTATACTAACAACAAAATATTTAAACCAATTACTTCCAATTTCATTAGATAATAATAATTTAAGATTATCCAAATTTTTATTTCATTTATTTACAATCAATAAAAATCATGGTTATAAAAGTTTTTTTTTGATTTTTTTAATTTGTTTTTTTTCATTTTTTGACATAAAAACACCACATACTTCATCAAATAATAATAATAACAATAATAATAAAAAAAGAGACTTAAATGGTATTGACAATGATACAGATAATAATAGAAACCAAAAATTAGATAATATTAATGAAGGAGATATCGATGTTTCAAATTTATTTTGATATAGTAAAAATTTATAAAATTATCTGATATTATTTTTATTTCATTTTTTTACAATCACTAAAAATTATATAAACATAAACCTCATGCAAACATTTTATAGAATTAAGAAATAAAAAGAAACTATTTTTGTTGAAATAAATAAATACCACAATAATTTTTTTACGATAATATCAACTTAATTTTTTTTTTTTTTTTTTTTTTTTTTTTTTTTTTTTTTTTTTATATATTTTTTTTTTTTAAGTTTTTTTTTTTAAAAATTTTATTAAAAATAAAATTATTGTTTTTTTTAAAAAAAAT
>JACAFZ010013555.1:0-12281 GCA_015252675.1 Dictyostelium gargantuum | reverse complement strand
TATCCTCTTCGGCGGCAGCGTCACATGTGTATAAGACACAGCTATTAATTTTTTATTATTTTCTACACATTTACCAATATAAAAACAAAAAAAAAAAAATAATATCATTAATAAGTATGTTTGACATGTAAAACATTGTTGTTTAATAAATATTATTATTATTTGTTTTTTAAAAATAAAAAAGATTTTTTTTAAACTTTTTTTTTTTTTTGTTTGAATCGTTTGATTAAAATTTTTTAATTTTTATTTCATACTAAAAGCCTCTTGTCTATTCAATGATTACACATGATGGTGCAGACTTTCAGAACCAAAATTGGTGAGAAAATAAAAATACAAAAATCCTATTTAAAGTGTATTGTTAAGAATTTTAAAATTTTTTTTTTTTTTTCTTAAATAAATTTTTTTTTTTATTTTTTTATTTTTTAATATTTTTTTAATAATTTTTCAAATTTAAATTTATTTGTTTTTGGGTGTTGTTATTACAATTATTTAATTTCACAACCATTTACCTTTTTTAAAAAAAAAATAAAAAATATGAGTAAACCAGGTCAATATAATATTCCACCCCAATCGGGTCAACCACAAGCAGGTATATATATCAAAATTCAATTTAATTTAAAGGATAAATAATTAATTAATTAAAAAATTAATAATAAAAATGTGAAAATATTTTCAAACGGATATATAGGTCAATATGGCCAACCACCACAAGCAGGCCAATATGGACAACCACAAGCAGGCCAATATGGACAACCACAAGCAGGCCAATATGGTCAACCACAAGCAGGCCAATATGGTCAACCACAAGCAGGCCAATATGGTCAACCACAAGCTGGCCAGTACGGTCAACCACCACAAGCAGGTCAATATGGTCAACCACCACAAGCAGGTCAATATGGTCAACCACAAGCAGGTCAATATGGTCAACCACCACAACCACAAGCAGGCCAATATAAGCCACCACAAGCAGGTCAATACGGTGCACCACCACAAGCAGGTCAATATGGTCAATATCAACCACCATTACCACCACCAACAGCAGGTCAATATGGCCAACCACCACAAGCAGGTCAATACGGTGCACCACCACAATATGGTCAATACCAACCACCATTACCACCACCAACAGCAGGTCAATATGGACAACCTCAATATGGTGCACCACCACCAGCAGGTCAATATGGTAGACCACCACAACCAATTGCCGGTCAATATGGACAACCTCAATATGGACAACCTCAATATGGTGCACCATCACCAATGTCACCAATGGGTCCCCCACCAGCACTTGGAGGCGTTTCTTTGGTAAAATTCTTTGACCACGTTAGACATCGTTATGCCAGAGACTACAGTCTTATTATTGATAAAAGTGGAAGTATGAGTGGAGGTTTGTGGAGACAAGCAGAGGCAGCAGTTGCTAAAATTGCACCGTTTGCATGCAGAGGTAATTATGATTTTATAAAAAGTTTTTTTATTTTTTCTATCTACATTTTTATTCATAATATATTAACAATTTTTTTTTTCCATTTTTTTTAACCATTCATAGCCGATCCAGATGGAATTAATATTTACTTTTTCTCTAGTCCATCATCAAAACATCCAAAATACGAAAATATAAGGGATGCTGGTACAGTCATGGGATTGTTTAATCGTGAAAAACCTTCTGGTACAACTGATTTGTAGGTGTAGATTCGGTTTTTTAATATATTTTTTCGTGCAAGCATCCATACTAATTTTTTTTAATTCTTTCATTTGTTGTGTTGTTATTGCTTAGGTATGGTGTATTAAATCAAGCAATAAACGATCACTTCAGTAAGGGAAACAAACCAGAAACAATCTTGGTTATAACAGATGGTATTCCAAATTCAGAAAGCGATGTTAAAAAATTAATTATTAATACAACCAAAAGACTTCATAGAGATGAAGATCTTTCCATTTCTTTCATTCAAATTGGTAGTGATAGATCAGCTTCCAAATTTTTAAAGAAATTAGATGATGATCTTAAAAAACAAGGTGCAAAATTCGACATTGTAGATACACTTACAGCGGATGAAATGAAACATTTATCATTTGAACAATTGATTGATAAATCTATTGATGATTAACCAAAAAAAAAGAAAAAAAAAAAAAAACCAACAAACAGTAACTAGGTGAACATTTTCATTTAATAAAATTATGTATTTTAGAATTTATAAGCAAATTTAAACAACAGATAAACTATCTTTGTATTTAAAGTGAGTAATATATTAAAATTTATTAAGTTTGTATTGTATTATTTCTATTTTAGTGATAAAAAAAAAGGGTAGATCTACAACACAGTGTTTTATTTTAAATGTCATTAAATAATTACGATCTTTCTGTTAATAATAATTGAAATATTTCAGTGCTCTTATTTGGAAATATAAGACTTTTTAGTTCAACATTTGGATGATTTTTACAAATATGTTCAATTATTGGATAATCATCTATCCACAAATATGGGCGAGTATAAGATGTTGATAGTTCATTTATATCATATTGTTCAATTAAATAGGATACAACCTCTTTACAATTATAGAGAAATGCCGTTTTAAAAAATATTAAATGATAATTTGGGTCGTTAGAAATTTGTTTAAATAAATTAATAATTGTTTGAAAGTTGTTAATATTAGCTTGATAGGTTGTTATAGTTGTGGTTGACGATGTAATTAATGATGAAAATGATACACAAATATCATGAATCAATTCTGAGCATGCTATATTTAATACTTTTTTTGACTTTATTATATCTTGGGTCAAAGCTATAAATAAATCAATTTTGTTAATTTTTAATAAACAAACCAATGTTTTGGTGGGTGTAAAGTTTACTGATTGGTTAATAAAAATTTTCAACAAATCGTCAACATCAACACCACCACCACCACCACCACCAATATCACCAAATATATATTCAAATGTAAATTTATCAGGATCTATTAGTTTTTTAACCAATTCACAAAAATCTTTTCTTGATCCATCTTGAGGTATTTCTTTATATATATCTTTAATAAGTCTCATAATTTTTGGTGATTTAATATTTAAATAATAAATCGAATTGGCCAATGAATGATTTATTTGTGTAATGTTTTTAATATTTTTATCTATTAAATTTTTAATGTCTTTTACTAGTTTAATTCTATTACCTATCATTCTTAAAAGGTTTGAGAATAAAAAATTGATTATCAATTCATAAACTGATCTAATACTATTACTACCACAACTATTTATTGCAATATAATTTATCCAAAATTTAATATAATTTATTAAAACTTGTTGTTGGTTTATATCTTTATATGCAGGTGTATAATTTAAATTGTTTTTTGGATATATATACGTTTGGCCTACAAATAATAATTGCTCATTCCAAATTTTTTTAATATGAAATAAATTTAATTTAAATGTAGTATTATATAAAAGTAAAGTTGTTGTATTAATATCACAGTTGATTATTGACCTGTATAATATTTTAATTAATTGTCCCGTGTATTTGCTAATAAATTCTTCATCCAAATTAAATTTAATATTTAATAGTTTTGAATATTCATTTTTCTGAACAATTTGCCAAATAAAAGCTTTGATTAATTTTGGTTTAAATTCATAATAAATTTTATCCGTATTTGAAACAATTTTTAAATTTAAAGGTTTATTGTTATGATTATACCATTCAATAGTGTCATTATAACACGATAAACCAAAATCATTAAATAATGAATCTTTTAATGGATTATATAAAATTTGTGACCATTTTACAAGTTTAATATAACAACCACTACCCATTAATGGGTAATAAAGTTTTAATAATTTATTTGGCGCACTATTTTTTAATAACATTATTGTGTCCCCAATTAATTGTTTATTTTTAAATTCTACCAATTCATTATTGATTTTATTTATAAAATATTGTCTTGTAATATTATTTGCGCCTATTAATAAATTAATTTCATACTTGGAATTAATTTTTAATTTTTTAAAACTTTTTATTGGTTCGACCATTATTGATTCTAATTGTAAATTCCATTTACCAGGTAAACCAAATTCTTTTATTTTATCTTTGTTAATTATTGATTTCAATGTCTTTTGATACCATTTATCACTATCCATACATGTAATTATTATATCTCTAATTTTATTAATTAAAATTGGATGTAGTCTAAATTCAATGGCACTATCGTTATTATTTATTAATGTACTGATGAATTTAATTATTTGATTTTTACCATGGTCTCCACAACTATGGTTTGATTTCACCAATTTATCTAACTTTAATAAAATTCCATTTGAAAATGAATTTTTAAATCCATTACTATATAAACCTGTTGCATTTATTGTTTCATAATATTTAAAAAAGTAGACACTATATAGTTTCATTGATTTGCTTTCTATTACTAATAATTTGAAAAGTTGTTTTATTTTTTCATTATTTTCATTAAATTGTTGAATTGGTGGTTGTTGGCATTGATTTGTATTTATAATTTCGTTAATTTGAACATGAATTGCTATTGGAATATCATTTGTTGTTGATGCAATTTTTGAAATACATTTATAATAAATTCTAAAGTAAAGTAACAATTGTTGAATTGTTATTTTATCGGTATATTTTCGATTTTTAATATATTGTATACATGTATTAAACTGTTGAATATTATATGAATTTATAAAATAATCTATATCAAGTAATTTATTCTTCATTTCAAATGATTCTACACCAATAATTTCCTTTAATTCTAATAATTGAAATTTTAAATGATAATTTTCAATTAAACTATTTTCATTATTTGTTTCTGTAGTGATTGTTGAAGTTGTAGTGATTGTGGTGGTTGATAATATTAATGGAGTTGGTGGAATTTGATAAATTTCAGAATTATTTAAAACAAATTGTATAAACGAACTTTTAAATTTAAAATTTTCAGGTTTGCAATATTTTTGATATTTATTTACGCATTTTATTAAAATATTGGTATCTATATGTTTTAATAGAATATTGAGAATTGTTTGATTTTTTAATCTAATTGCATAATATAGATTTAATTTTGATATTTTTAAATTATAGGGTTTATTTAAAACTATTTCTAAAATGATTGGTTTTTTATATATAATCGATGTTTCAATTAATTTAGGATCATCTTGAAAATGATCACTTCTTTTCATTAGTAAATGAAAAATCTCTAAATACATTTCTTTATTTTTAAACACATCACTTTGAATTTTAATATCATTTGAGGATGGTGTCAATTTAATTAATGATAAAATTGATGTTTTATCAATTGAAATGTATTGATTTGATTCCAATTTATATTTTAATAATTCAAATTGTTTATTTTGAATCATCCATTTTAATGATTTTATATCTTTATGTTTAATTCTATTTTTATTAATTGAGTAATCTCTATAATCATTATAATCAATTTCGCTATATAATAATTGATCATATATTAATTTATTTAAATATACATTTCTATAAACTTTCCAAAATAAAATTTCATTATAATCCATTTTGTATATATTTTGGATGAGGTTTTTTTTGAAAAAATAAAAAAAAATAAAGAATTAAAAATATTGGTGTGGTCAGACCAAAACATCACAAATTTTCAATTTTTATTTTTAATTTTTGAAATTTTTATATGAGAAATAAAAATTAAGAACAATAAAAATGGCACTGAGAGGCAAACACGTTCGAAACAGAGGACCACCAAAATTTTAATCTTCTCTTTTTCTTTTTTTCAACGAACCAATTAGGAATAATAAAGAATTATTATCTAGTTCTGGTATAGAGTCTAATATATTTTTTACATTTTTAGTTTTTTGGGAAGTTTCAGCGATAAGTTTTTGGAGATCTGCCATATAAATATCTAGATCATCTTTGGCATGCTTTTTTGAATACTCTGAAATAACGTCTTGAAAAACTTGAAGATAGTTGTTACATTCACATGTATGAGTTGGTTGGTCAACGGTTTGTTGACTATTAGCACTCATGATATTTATATTTGTGCTTGTGGTTGAAGATAAATATTTATTATTTACAGATGGGCCAAATCTATTTGAATTTAATAAGACAGAACCAGAGGCTATATCTTTAAGCTTTGATTGACAATTTGGGTCGGATATCGAAGTTATTAGATCTTTTAGTAATGATAATGCAGCGTAATGATCACCCTTTTTATGTGTTTGACCAGCCAGTCTTAGTGAATCTTTTAATAATAATTAGTATTATTTATTTTTTTTTATTTATATCATAATTTAAACTTACCCAATTTTGGTGATTGAACCTTTTCTAAATTTTCTTTTTTTTCTCTATCTGGTTGTTCTTTTTCTTGTTTTTCTTGATCTTTTTTTTTTTTAAATTCTTTCTCCTCTTCTTCTTTTTCTTTCTCTTGATCTTTTTTTTTTTGTAATTCACTTTTTCTAACTTTAATTTTTTTGATAAAGTATCATTTTCCAAAATGATTTTTTTTTTTACTGCAGTAAAATATTTATTATATTCTGTTGGATGGTGAATTTCTGAAAAACAATTGAGATACGATTCACAATGATTTGCACAAACAGTATCATCTATATCTGGAACAGCTTTTATTTTACCTCTACCAGTTTTTTTACTATTTTCATCAATAATAATTTGAATTTGTTTTTGTTTATTTTCTTGACATATATTTAATTGTTTATGACAGCATTTTGTTAATTGTGATGCTTTCTTTAGTTGTTGTTTTATATTTTCTTCAAAACTATATCTTGAGTTTCAACCATTCTAAAAAAAAATTGAAAAAAGTAAAAAAATTAAAAAAAAATTAAAAAAAATAAAAAATAAAAAAAAAAATTAGAAAAAATTCCAAAATAGGCGTTGAACTTTATTTTTTTTTATTTTTTTTTATTTTTTTTTAATTTTTTTTATTTTTTTTTTTAATTTTTTTTTATTTTTTTTTTTTTTATCATGTTGGATACATACATTTTAATTTTTGAAATTGGGAATCTTCAAAACAGCACTATTTAAAACGGTCTGATTTTTTTTGATTACCATCCCAATGAATCAAACAGTGGTGATAAAAATTTGCAATGACTTCATTTGGAACTGATTCTATGTGATGGATTAATTGATCTAAAAACTTTTCACCAGAAAAAAGACGATTGTAATAAAATTTTCTTTTAATATAGCCAAATAGCATTTCAATTGGATTCAATTCAGGTGAATAGGTAGGAAGATAGGCCATTTTACAACCATAGCTCTCGAACATTTCCATAATTATTGGTACTGCATCAACTCCTCCGTGGATTGGGGCATTATCCATGATGAATATCGAACCTGGAGGAAAAAATCCAGAATCTAGTGCTTCTCTGAGAAATTTAATTTTGCGGTCAATATTTTCATTTTTTTTCATTTTTTTTTTTTTTTTTTTTTTTAAATAAATTAATTTTTTTTATTTATCATATTTTAATTTATTAATAAAACAATTTTTTAATTTATATAAATATTTTAAAAATTAATATTTTAAAATTAAAAAAAAAAAAAAAAAAAAAAAACATACTTGTCATAGTATTATAATAAATTATTGTAGTTTTATGTTGAGTTGTTTTTTTAAATAATAACTATAATTTAATTGTTAATTTTATTTAATTTAACAATATGTTTAAGATTTCTTAGATGATATTTATATCTAATAATTAATATAATTGAAATAGTTATAACTAATGCAAAACCAACACAGCCAACTACAATACCTATTATTGCGTTTTTTGATAACCCACTATCATTTGAGTTACAAATACCATTTGTAACTTTTGTACTTAAAAGTATTGAGAAATCTATTATAATTTATATATATTATTTTTATTATTAGTAAAATTAATACTACTCTACTATTACTACTACTACTACTACTACTACTACTACTACTACTACTTACCAGGATCAAGTTGAATTAAATTTTTATATGATGGAATATTAATTCCAACATATGAATTTGAAGTATAATAAGAATTTTCTAATGATAAATCATTTAGTTTTGTATTGCCAATTGATGTTAATTTACCATCTAAAATTGCTCTTTTAATGAATCTACCATATAAACTATGAGTATCAACTGATAATTGAATATAATTTGAGTTGTCCAGTGTGGTATCACCATATTCACTATTTGAGCATGTATCTTGATTTGCATCATTTGATGTTGCTACCGTTGAAATCACCAATTGAAGTGTATTTAATTGAGATTCAAATTCATACGTTGTTATATTGATATTATATTTTAATGTTGATGGATTCATTATTAATTCTTGGTTTGCAAATGTTATATTTGTTTTTTCTTCGTACCATATAGTTGAAATTGTAATTGATGTTGTGTATATAGTTTCAGCACCACCATTTTTTGTGGTTGTAGTTATATTGGTTTTATAATAGTTTTCATTTTTATTTAATCCATCATTTGCTAATAGTTCCCAACTTTGAAAATAGTGAGTTTTAATAACTTTTGATTCAAAATCCAATTCTCTTAGTGAAACAAATGAAATTATACCAATCAAAGATGGTTCATTAGCATTAGTTTCCCCGTTTGGTGGATTGGTGGTTAGGTTGGTTGATGGATTGATTGGATTAACAATTGGTGGTGGAATTATAATAACTTTGTTTGAACATGTTGTACCCACGTATGGTGAGTAACAAATACAACCGGCACCTTGTTTACAATATCCCTGTAATGGTCCTCCACATTCAGGAGAACCTAAACATTGTTGAGGTGGATTTGTTGGTTCAAATGATTCTGTTGGTGTTGGGGTAAATGATGGGGGTGGTGCTACTGAAAAAAGAATTGGTTCAATTAAATATCGATTTGATGCTAATCCTGATTGTAAATATACAATTATGTAGAACTTATTGTTTGTAGGTTGAATATTGACTACGATACTATTGACTCCAATTGGTGTTTGTGGAACAATTGAAGTTGCCGTGTTATTACTCTCTAATGAGACCAAAGTATATGATGAAAAAAAGTTTTTACCATAAATTGTTATAACCTTGCTATGGTTATAACATTGAGATGTAGATGATATATATGGAATATTAGTTGACATAGTTGTAGAAATAGTTCTAAGAACATTGGGTGGTTTAGCGAAGTAAAAATCATTGATTGTCCACCCTTTGGTTCTACCAAAACTATTCACAACACCAAATACCTCAATTAAAATTGGATTTGGAAATGAAAAACCATATGGGACGGTTATCAATGACTCAAAAGATGCATGTGTAAAATTGAAATTTATTGGTTTTGTTGGAAATGACAATAAATTATTTCCATATAAACCACCAAATAAATAAATGAATGGAGATTGGCTACTTTGTATTCCATTAATGTCAGAAACCAAGATATTAATTGTAAATGTTCTGTTTGATGAACCAACATCTACACTGGTTAAGCTCGAAGTTAAACTATGAATAACAAAAGTACCTGGATTGACTGGTTCATTTTTAGAACAAGTAGAGACTATAGTTAAATTTTTCTCCATAATTTTGAATAAAGGATCTATGGTTGTTGTGGTCACACTAGAACTATTTTCATAGATGCTGCTTCCTCTTAAAAATTGAGATATATATCCTCTTTGATTGATCAATGTTATATTTAAAATATCGTACAATATATTTTGACAAACTATTTCAATCGATAATCTATAAGATTTCTTTGTTTCTGGATCAATGGCATCGTTTGGAGTGATTGTTAAATTTTGAAAACTAAAAGTATACGTTTGATTTAATTGATCATTGACATGAGATGCAATCGAAGCGTATCCAATTAATAGATCTGAATCATCTTCCAATGTCATTATCCAACTTGCATTAACTGCACTTGATTCTGAATATGCAACGTTTGGTGTTTCTACAATCATTTCTTTAATGATTGGTGGTTTAGTTTGAAAGGTATCAGAGATAACCAACAATTTTTTTAATTGAGACATGGTTATAAAGTTGAAATATTCAAAAGAGAAATAATTGTCGACCAATGGAGTTGAAATTATCCAATCGACGGTACCATTTGGAAAATTGGATGGTATGAAAAAGTTTGCTTGGTACATTTGCATTGAGTCATTCCAAAAGAATGGAATTTCCTTTTTGAAGTGTACATTATCACATAGTTGAAGTTGTTGCAACACAAGGTATGGATAATTGAAAAACAAATCATAAACAGAGGTTGTGCTGGCAAAACTAATGTATGCACTATTCCATGAACCTTGTTTTTCGACATACATGACAGGATTTTCAAAATAAAATTTTGTAATAGTTATTGGGTTGTATGGTGTTGAAGTGTTACTAAAGTCATTTGGTGCTTTAATGGTTGGTGTAGTTTGAATACCAATATACTCTGGGGCTTGAATAAAATTACCTGCTTGATCAAATACTTTGATCACTGAACCCAATGCAATTGATTGAGTTGGAGGTCTCATTATTCTTTGATAGTTGGAAACAGAGTAAAGATCACCACTAACAAAATCTAAAGTTGAAATGAACTTCAAGTCACCAAATAATATCTCTAGAAATCCAGATCCACCAAAATCATCAATAGTTGCATCAATTTGGAAAAATCCATTTCCTAAATGAGTAATAGAAAGTTTTGAAATCGATGGTGGTAATGAATCAGCTGATACAGCGGGCGGGTTTGAATTGAGTGTCGAACCCAATAGATATGATAATGTTGAACCAGTAACAGTGAGTGGCGAGCTTACAAGAGTCAATTTAAAATAATAAGAACCAACTATAGATGTATCAACTCCATATGGGTATGGTTGATAAAATTGGTGTATATACGTTCTTTTGTCTAGAGTATGCATGTTTGGATCACTAAAAATCATAAAAGCTATTGGTATCGATAGTTGTCCTGTAATTACAATACTTGATAAAGTTTCAGAAATAAATATTTTAGATGGATTTGGAGAGTAAGCACTATTTAACAATCCATTTAAAAATGCATAGTTTTTGGGTGGTTCAACAAACTTTTTTGAGGTATAGGTTGGAGAAGGAGCACCAAAAGAATAGCTTTTGCCATCCCATATACTAATTGTATAAAATGAATTTAATGTTTTAATGTTGTACGGAGTTAACCAAACATTGTTGACACCATTATTTAAATTTCTACCACCAATTAAAACTGATGATATTTTAATACTACTGCTTGAATCATAGATAAAAGGAATTGGATAATTTGTCTCAAATTCATATGTATTATAAGAAACAAGACCAGCAGAATTTGAAATAAAATTTGAGGTATTTGGATAAAATTGTGGTATATATTTACTTGTTTCTATTAAAGGATACATTGTAAATGGTCCACCAATACTCGTTGTAACTGCTCCAATATCTCCCCAATTTGAAAATGATAATTTAACAATTGTATAGTTAGACATATTGTATTGTTGGTTTACGACTGCCACAATTTTATAATAACTACTATATGGAATAGGAGTAATATGAAGAAATACAAAACCACTTGAAACTGCTTGAATTGATAACTTTGGTAAATTTGATTTTTGAAAATCTAATACCTTTAAATATGAAACTAAAAATATTTTATTTATAAATGAAAATTTTGAAATCTGAGCTGATTGAATATTCTTTGGTTCTTTAATTTTTTAATATATTAGTATCGGATATAAAATAAAAATAAAATTATATAAATTTTGTGTTCTAAACTATTAGCACCACGACAATTACAACAACAACAATAACAACAACAAATAATACATACTTTCACAATAATATTGAAATACTGTATTTTCCATAGAATAAGTTGAACCATTAAAAAAAAGAACAGAAAGAGTAAAATAACCAGGTGTATTGATTCCTACTACTGCAGTTGCATCATATTTTACTTGATATATCAAGTTTCCATTTGGATAGGTTGTATAAAAAACAATATTGGCATCACCAACGTTAATTGATGAAAAACTATATTGATTATCTGATTCAATAAGAACTGAAAATAAAAATGTACAACCTGGATCACCATATTGATTGTTTGAATATGTTGTGATATCTGTAACTTTAAAACCATCCACAAAAATATCAAAAAAACAACTATAACTAAAAAAATAAATTATAATTAAAAATAATATATCTATCTTCATTTTTTAAAAATAATAATAATAACAATTTTTTTATTTTTTTTTATATAATGGCATTACCAACCAGCGAAAAAAAAAAAAAAAAAAAAAAAAAAAAAAAAAAAAAAAAAAAAAAAAAAAAATAAAAAAAAAACCCAAAAAAAAAAAAAAAAAAAAAAAATTTTAAA
>JACAFZ010013444.1:0-12295 GCA_015252675.1 Dictyostelium gargantuum | reverse complement strand
TCTGCTTTTTCAATAACACCATGATCTTCATTAATAAAAATAATAACAATATAATAAAAATAACAATAATAATAATAAAAATAATAATAATAATAATAATAATAATAATAATAATAATAATAATAATAATAATAATAGATAAAAGGTATTTCTTCAGATGTTTCACAATTGGTTAAAAAATATGATAATGTTTTATTTGTTAAATTAAAGAAAGTTTTTAACAACCTCAATTTGTTTTTATGCAATATTAAAAACTAATTAATAATAATAATAATAATTAATATTATTTTTTTTTATTAAAAAGGACTGTTCTTCAACACCAACTTTTACAAGTCATCAAATGGTTGTGAATTATCACATTATTAAGGTAAAGATTTAAATGAGATTGAATATATCTTAATTGAAATTAATGAACATAAAAAAAAAAATTTTGGTTTTTATTTTAATTATTTTAAAAACTTGTGAAAATATCTAAAAAAAAAAAAATAAAAAAAAAAAAAAAAAAAAAAAAAAAAAAAAAAAATGGTATAGATTAAGAATGTTATTATTATTATTATTTATTATTTATTATTTATAATTTATTATTTATAATTTATAATTTATAATTTATAATTTATTATTCTTTAATCTTTTGTTTTTAATTCAAATGTACAAAACTCTTTAATTCCATAAAACTCTAAATTTCTCCAATTATCCAACTGTTTCCCATCAGATATAATATCGAAATCATATTTAATTTTTATTTTATCAATGATTAATTTTCTAATTTCTTGAACACAAGTTTGTTTTTTCTCTATATTCAATTTAAAAGTTCTTCCATGATCTTTAACTTCAATTATCGTTCTATTTTCGATGGCTGATGGTAAATCTTCTGGTACAAAGCTAATGTTGTTATTAATGTTGTTATTATTATTATTGGTAAAGGAAGGGGTGTCGTGGTATAATGATGATGAGGAGGAAGTTGGTGATGGTCTGTCATAATTTTTAGATTTATTATTACTGTTATAATGGTCTGATTCATCATTTCTCATCTTTCCACGATCATACTCTCTGCTTCGGTCACGTCTATCACAACCACCGCTACGATCATGCTCTCCACTACGATCACGTTCTCTACTACTATATCTTTCACTTGAATCCATTCTAATTTTTTTTGATCTTTCATAATCCCTTTCTCTTTCTCTTTGTCTTTCCCTATCTCTCCCTCTTTCTCTATCTATGTGTCTATCTATATCCCTATCCCTGTCTCTATCTCTGTCCCTATCTCTATCTCTATATATAAATCTATCCCTGTCCCTATCCCCATCTCTATCCCTATCTCTATCCATTTCTCTCTCCCTAATTCTTTCCCTTTCCTTTTCTCTTTCTTTATCTTTTTCATCATCATCTTTTTTGGATGGGAACGATGTCTGAATTATAGATAAAAACATCCCATTATTATTTGAAGTACCATTACTATTATAACTTGAAACACCATTATTATTGGTTTGTTGTTGTTGGTATTGTTGATTATAATGATACTGTGTTTGTGGTTGTGACTGTGGAAGTGGCTGTGCTTTTGGTTGCGGTTGTAGTTGTAGTTGTGGTTGTTGGTGTTGTTGTTGAGAATGTTGATGTTGAGGATGTTGAGAATGTTGATTTTGATGTTGATATTGATGTTGATGTTGTCGATTATTATGATGATTTTGTTGTTGTGATGATTTTAACATTGACATATTGGATTGTTGGGGAAAAAATTGATTTTTTTCATTGGTCGGGTTATTATTAGTTAACCTTTGTAATTCTTTTAAAATACTTTCATTATTTAGGTGACACGTAATTCTCTCCAATTGATCCGCCATCGTTTTAGTGTCTATTGTAGGAGGTTGTGGTAATGGTGATGGTTTTATTACTGTAATTGATTGATGGGGTGGATGTGTAAGAATTGTTTCTGATGTTGATGGTCCAACCGTTTTTGTTGTTGGAATAAGGGGCGGGGTTGTTGTTTTTGGTATTTGTGGTAGTGTTTTTGTTATTGGAGGAGGGGGTGGTAATGTAGTTGCCGATACAGTCGTTATTGCTACAGCTGCCATTGTTTTTGATATTGGAGGAGGTGATGTAGTAGTAGTTGTAGTTGTTGGTGTTATAATAGTAGGGTGTTGCAGTGTTAATAATGATGTAGATGGAATTGTTGGTTGAGTTGCAACAATTGGTTGTTCTATTTTATTATTTTCATTGTTTATTAATCTTTCAAATTCTTCTGACAATCCTTTCTCAAAATCATCTGAAATTTTTTGAAGATTTTCTTTAGAGTAGTTGGTTTCTTTGTTATTATTACTATTATCTACATTTGATGGTAAAGTTGGTAAAGTTTTATTTTTTTCTGGAATTTTAAAAGTTATTTTCAGTGGTGGGGTTGGTTGTGGTAAAGAGAATTTTGACGTTGTTGTTTTTGTTGTTGATGTTGTAGTTTTAGATTTATCTGTAGTTGTAATTGGTGTTTGTCGTTGAGATTCACCATTTAAACCCTGTCTCTCGAATTCTTTTTCTAAACTTTTTGCAAACTCTTCCTCAACTCTCTTACTTTCTATTTCATAAATATTCATATTATTATTTCCTTTATCTTTTATCATTTCTTTTCTATCATCATCATTGTTTTCATGATCGGATGTACTTTTTCTCCTCTTTTTTTTTTTATTATTATTATTTTCATTATCTTCAATTTTATGTTTACCATTATGATTGTTGGTGAAATTGTTTATTGTTGTTTCTATCTCATGTTTTTTACTACTATTATTATTATTATTATTATTGATTGAATGTCTGTGACTAATTTTTTTATTGGAAGTATGGTGACGATGATTATGTGTATGGTTTTCTTTATTATCATTGCTATCGTTTAATAATGGACCACCCCAAATAGAATAATTTATATCAAGAAAACATTCTCTATAAAGATCGATTGTTTTTTTATGCCTTTTTTCAAACTCTCTTCTATACAACTCATAATCACTTGAAGTTGGTTGATAATGGAGAGTGTATCCAATTAATTCGCAAAAATTTTCATACATTTTAGAGTTTGATATATGCCATCTCCAAAATACATCAACAAAAGGACATGCTTTTATTATCTCATCTTTTTTATCATTACTTAATATCTTTAAAACAATGAATCTATTATATTCAAATATTAACTATGGGTAGAAATCATATCATTCACACATTGTTCAAAAAAAATAAAAAATAATGATAATAATAAGTGTTTATTATTGTTATTATTGGTAATTGAATATTTGTATTAGTTTTGATATCTATTGTTGATTATAACCATTAATCATCGTTATAATACACACATACACACACATACACACATACACACACTTACATTAAAACCTTTAATACCATCAAACTCTCCCCGCTTTCCTTCATTTCTTTTTACAGATTCTAATATAGTAAAATATCCATTATAGTTGGTCAATAGATTAGTTTCTATCTTTTTCGCTTTTTCTCTATTTGTTTTTGTTACATCTATATTATTAAGTATCATTATCTAACCCAAACACACCCAATTGGTATTATACTATAATTATATCTCTATTTTATGTTGTCCCAATTGGTTGGTTGATTTGGTTGATTTGGTTGGTAGGTACGTTGGTATTATGTAAAAAACTAAGATGATTTATTATTATTATTATTATTATTATTACTATTATTACAACTATGGGGTTAAAATGTAAAAAAAATTTAAAAAATCTTTTTTTTTGAATTTTTTTGAAAATAATTAAAATTAATTAATTTGTTAAAATACCTTTTTCATTTAATAATTATTTATTTATTTTTTTTTTAATTTTTTTTGGATTTAATATTTATAATTTCTATGTGTAAGTTTTATTAGTCAAACCAGTTGGTCCATTTACCATAAATACTATTATATTTGGATTTATCCGTGAGATTTGAAAACCCTTCTCATTAATAGGTAATAGTAATAGAATCCTAGGGTACCTCCATATTTTATAAAACATACAAGTAATCAAATTTTAAAACTATTTCTAATAAACTCTACAATTAGGAAAAACAATATCACTTTCAAGTTATCTTGAGAAAAGTTTAATTATTTTTCCCATTCTGAGTTTAGTGAATTGATTAATTGATATTCAAAAAGAATGCAAGATTTCTGTTTTATTCTTTAGAATACACGTGTTTAAAATTCATATCAAGATAATTTATTTTGGGTTGGAAAGTATTTTTTTAAATTTTTTGATTTTTTTTTTTTTTTTTATTTTATTATTTTGAAATATTTAAATAAAATAATAAAGAAAATTGAATTTTTATCAAGTGGTAAAAGAAAATTATATGAATTAATATATCCATTATTACAAGTAAATTTAAAGAGAAAACAATAAAGAATTGAATTCTTAACAATAGTATTCAAAAATAATTTTAGATAACAATGAATCATTATTAAAATTATCATTCTTTTCAAATAACAATAATAGTGAAGATATTTCAATTTTAGAACATTATGAAAATTTAATGAAAAATATTGATAGAAAATTATTATTACCTTTAAATTTTTATGAATTTAATAACTGAAGTAACTTAAATTTATAAAAACCATAATGAAGATGATTATAATGACTTTGGTGAATTTATAATTGAAAACCCAAAATCAATAGAATTTAAAGTTTCAATTAATTTATTATTTTATTGTCTATATTATTAAGATCGTTCAGATGATATCATTTATTTATATAAAACATTACCAACAATTTTATCAAAATTTAATTTTACAAGACCAACAACTAAAGCAACTGAAACTGATGAAATTGATGAAAATGATGAAACTGATGAAACTGATGAAACTGATGAAACTGATGAAATAAAACATATTGATGATAATATAAATAATTTTTATGAGGATTGTTCAATTTATTATTTAGAATTATTTATAAATTATTTTATCGATAACCCAGGCCAAGATACAATTAATCATTTAATTATTGTCATAATATTGCAAATGAAAAAGGTTTTATTCAATTGAATTAATAATTAAAATCAAATTAGATTTATAAACTAAATATATATTAATTTTTCAAAAATCAAATAGTTTTATGTTGATTTTATTATTATTATAAAATTAAAATTTTTAATTTTATTTTTGTGGTTAATAATAATATTATTTTCTCACAAAAAAAAACAAAAACAAAAACACACTTTCCATATAAAAATAAAACAATAATAATAATATATAATATTATGATATCATAAATTATTATAATAATATTAAAATTACTATTGTTGACTACTATATATAAATAATAAATTTATTTTTAACCATTATTATTATAATTATTATTCTATAAATACAATTAATTATTATTATATTATTGTTATTGCTGTTTTAAAAAAAGGGGTGGTGTGGTGTGAGTAACACTGTTTATGTTTTTTTTTGGATAGATCTCATTGCAAATCAAGATTAAAATATTGCTTTTATAATAATAATAAAAAAAAAGAAAAAAAACAAAAAATGCTATTGTGTGTCAAAAAAAGTTGAGGTGAATCCACCTGTTTATATGCAGAGAAAAACAAAAAAAAATAATGTGTTTTTTGGGGTACAGAAGGGGTTCTGGTTTTTTTGTAAACTTAATAAAAATTATTTAATTTTTTTTTATTTATTTTTTGGGTGTGGCGTTATTTAATACGTAAATTGTAAAAAAATAAAAAAATAAATTAAAAATAAATGAGAAAAATGAAAAATTGCCAAGATCCGCAATTATAATAATAAAAAAATTTACCAGTTTTTTTATGATAAATTTAGATATTATGATAAAATTAAATTTATTTATTTTTTATTTTTTTCTTTTTTTTTTATTTTTTTTTTTATTTTCTTTTTTTATATTTTTTTATTTAAACAAAAATTTAATTAAATTAAATAAAATAAAACAAACAAAATTAAAATAAAATAAATAATTATAAAAATAAAATTTCTAAATTTATAACTATTAAAAACAATCAACATTTAAATAATTAAATGCACTAGTAATTCCTTTTTTCTCTAAAACAATCAAAAAAAAACAAATCAAAAATAGCAAATTATATATAATTCTTCAAAAAGTAAAATGATGGATACCTTAAATAATAGTAATAATAGCAGTGGTCTTGGTAATAGTGGTGAATTTTCAAACAAATTCACAAAAATCGGATCAGCCATTCTCTATGGATATTATGATTATCTAACTGCCACTTCTAGAGTGTTACATGGTGATGATGAAAAAATCTCAAGAAAATAAATAAATAATATTTAATAATTTATTTCATAGTTGGTTGTTGTGTTTCAATAAATAAACAAATACCACACTCGCTCAAAAAAAAACATTTTTTAACCACCTCAAATATATAAACAATTTTTTTTTAAAAATAAAATAATAAAAAAAAATAAAAACTAGTTTTATTCAAATTAACTATTAAAAAAAAAAAAATAACACATTTTCGTTTTTTTATTATAATTTTTTAAATTTTTTTATATTTCCTTTTTGAGAATTAGATAAATAAACATACACACAATAAAATTTAATTGTAAAAAAATAAATAAATAAACACACACACACAAATTTACCCACACACTAACCACTTATAATAATAAGAAATTACAAATTTATTTTTCCATATATATATCCATATACAATATAATAAAATTATTTTCAAATAAATAAATAATTTAAATAAATAAAAAAAAAAAAAAAAAAGATAAAAATTAAATTTTTTTTTTAAATCATGTCAATTAAAAATTAAAAAAAAAAAAAAAAATGAAATTAATAATTTTAATTATAATTTTTAATAGTATTTCATTATTAACAGTAGATTCGTATGAATGCAATAATAATCAAACATATGGATTAGTTGGTGATTCATGTAAAATGAATGGTGACTGTTATTTTCCAAATATATGTTTTGAAAATGTTTGTTCAAAATATAAAATGACTGGAGAGAAATGTTACAAAAAACAAGATTGTACATTAAATTATAATTTTGGGGATTGTATAAATGGAGTATGTCAATTAATAGTTGGAACCGGTGATAAATGTACAATGGTTGGTGGTAAAGGAGATAAAAAAGGTAGTATTTGTCAATCATCTAGTGAATGTATTAATGGTATTTGTAAATTAAAAAAACCATGTAATGATTATAATTGTCCATTGAACCAATTTTGTGATCATGATTCTACAAAAGAGTGTAAACCAATTCCAACAACCATTGAACAAATTAAATGTAAAAATGATAATCAATGTCCAACAACACATATATGTGATGAAACATCATCAAAATGTATTGAAAAATATTCAAAAAAAATTGGCGAATCTTGTAAATCATCACCATTATTATGTAATGTTTATAATGGTGAAATTTGTAACGAAAAGGATACAACTTGCATTAAAAATGAACAATATTTTAAAGAATGTAAAGATGATTCAAATTGTAATGGTGGTTTATGTGTTTGTTTAAATAATAATTCAACAAGCAGCAACAATGCTAGTAGTAGTAAATCTGTATGTGTTGGCCCATCTGGTCAATTAAATAATCCAAAATGTATTGAACTTGAAAATAAATTACAACAATGTTTAATTAAAGAGAAATGTAATACATTATCACCAGTTGCTTGTAAATGCTTTAAACAATATGAATGTCTTCAGTATCAATGTAATGCAATTGAACATTATTATACATATAAACAAAAATATTATAATATTTTACATTGCGATAATCAATAATTTTTAAAAAAATTAAATAACACATTCGTTTTTTTGATTTTCCATATTTATATAAGGGTTATGACACACTTCTTTTTTTGAATTTTATTTGGAAAATAATAAAATAAAAATCAATAAAAAAAAAAAAAAAATTAAATTAAATTTAATTCAATTAATTATTTTTTTTATAATAATATTGATATTATTATCAAATAAGTAAATAAGTAAACAATTTGATAAATATAATAAATAAATAAATATTATTTTTATCAAAAAAACAATTACACACACCCACACACATATTCTCACACTCCCCCAAAAAACAAACACCAAAAATATTTAAAAATTTTAATATTAAAAAATTAAAATTAAAAAAAAAAAAATTTTTTTTTTTTTTTTAATATTTTTTTATTAAATTATATAAAAAGAAAAAAAAAGAAAACACAGTGTATTTTAATAAAAGATTAGTAAATCATCTAGGTTGTTGTTATTTTAGTAGTAATAGTAATATTATTAGTAATAGTAGTGTTAGTAGTGTTTGTGGAAAGAGTAAAAAACTAATAGATAAAAAAGTGTTAAAAAATATAATTATTAGCAGTAGTATCAACACCAATACCAGTAATAACAATAACAACAACAACAACAACAACAACAACAGCAACAATAACAGCAACAACAACAGCAACAGCAACAGTAAAAAAAACAATAACAGTATAGGTGGTGCCAAATATAGTAAAAAGAAATTGATTATTAATAAAATGAGCTCTGTTGAAAGTAATAATAGTAATAATAGTAGTAATAGCAGCAGCAGTAATAGTTTTATTAGTAATAGTAGTACAACAATTGGTGAAAATAAAAATAAAATTGATATTAGTGTATTAAGACCATTACCAACGAGGAGCAATAGTTCCATTTCATTAAGCTCATCGTCACATTCATCATTTAGCAGAATGGGATCATTGGGATCACTACCAACAAACTCTGGTTCATCTTCACCATACTATAACAATAGTTCTTTTGATCTTGTTGATGAAGAAAGAATTAAATCACCAATTTATAATTTAAATAATCATATTAAAAATATTCCTAAAATTAAAGAAGAATTTAGAGTAAGATATTTTTAAAATTATTATTATTATTATAGAAATCAAATATATTAATATATTTCATTTTTTTTTTAGTTATTAGAGGAACTAGCAATACCAAGCGAAACAACTGAAGGTGATAAAAAATATAATTCATCAAAAAATAGATACACCAATATTTTACCAGTAAATCATACAAGAGTAGCATTAAATAAAATTCAAGATAAAGAAGGTTCAGATTATATAAATGCAAATTTTATAGATGTAAATATTATTATTAGTATTATTATTATTATTATTATTATTATTATTATTATTATTATTATTATTATTATTATTTAATGGCCATAATATTAATAAATTTATTATTACTATTAGGGTACATATCCAAAACAATTTATTTGTACACAAGGACCATTGCCAAATACAATTGTTGATTTTTGGCGTATGGTATGGGAGAATAGATGTCACATTATTGTAATGCTTTCAAGAGAGTCAGAGAATTGTAGAGTGAAATGTGATAGATACTGGCCAGATCAAATTGGTGTTGAAACCTATGCTATATATGGCAATGGTAATGAATTATTTGGAAAGTATAATGTAGAGTTGGTAGAGGTATTACATGATGTGGAAAAAGAGATTATCACCAGAAACATTAGATTGACAGTAGACGGTGAAACTAGAGAGGTAACACAATATCAATATGAAGGTTGGCCAGATCACAATATTCCAGATTACACTCAACCCTTTCGTCACTTGCTTCACAATATAAATGAACTTCAAAATAAAATAAAACCAGTGTCAGATAAAAAAGCTCCAATCATAGTTCATTGTAGTGCAGGTGTTGGTAGAACAGGCACTTTTTGCACAGCGGTCATAATGATGAAAAAGTTGGATCACTACTTTAAACAAATTGAAACAACACCAAAAGATCAAATAGTGGATCCATTTACTTTATTTCCAATCACTGAATACCAAAGTGATAATTTAGATTTAAAAGGTTTAGGACTTCATTTTAAAAATTGTATTTATCAACAACAACAACAACAACAACAGCAACAACAACAACAAATTAATAACAACAACAATAATACAGATGATGATGACGATGACGCAGCAGAATTAGATTTAAAATATGCAATCATGGATTGTAATAATAGTAGAATAGATTCTAATTTATTTTAAATTGTATTTAAATTAAGAGAACAACGTCCAGGTATGGTTCAACAATTGGAACAATACCTCTTTTGTTATAAAACTATTCTAGATGAAATTTATCATAAATTAAATTGTAAATTGGGTTTCTCTTCACCAATCTCTTCTTCAAATATTAATATAAATACTCCTTCTTCTTTATCTTCAACTACAACAATTCATCCATCTACAAATAGTAAATTAAATTAATAAATAGTATCATACATTTTAAAAAGAAAACAATAATAATAATAAATAATAGTTTTTATCATACATACACAATAACACACACTCACATATAAACACAAACATATTATGTACAATCATCATACACCACGGTGCCCACCCACACATGTAACCTAGGAACAACAATATTAAAAATAAAAAATAAAAAAATTAAAAATCATGAAACTGTGCATGAATATTATTTAGAATAAAAAAAAAAAAAAATCAACCAAATATTGTATTAATTAATTTTCATTAATAATCCCAATTCAATTTGACATTATTAATTTTCTTTAATTAGAAACCTTTGTTGATCATTTGTATACAATTAAAATGACACCATTTTTTTTTTTTTTTTTTCCCACACACAAGATTTTGTTTTTTTTATTTTTGAAATAAATCAGAAAAAAAAAATAATATAAATGATTTCTTTTTTCTTTTTTTCTTTTTTTATTTTTAATCACTTTTACTAAAATATAATAAAAATAAAAATAAAAAAGAAAATGGATAAACTATTTTTTAAAGTTTGGAGAAATAATTCAATTTTATTAAATATTTTTAAATTTTTAAAATTATTTAAAAAATTTAATAATATAATATTTGAAAATATCAATCAATTATTAGAATTTAAAAGAATTGAATATTTAACAAATATTAAAATATTAAATAATGATAATGATGGTGGTGGTGGTGGTGGTGGTGATAAATTAATACCATGGGGTATTAAATCAATTGAATTTGGTGAAGAATATAGTGATGAAATTAAATCTAATTTTTTACCAAATTCAATTTTAAATTTAAAATTTGGTAGATCTTATAATCATAGAATTCAAGTATACACATTACCAGAATCATTAACGTCAATTGAATTTGGTAATGAATATAATTTTGAAATCGAAAAAGATAAAACATTTTATAAATGTTTTAAAAATTTAAAAAAAATTAAATTTGGTAATAAATTTAATCAAAAATTAAAAAGTGATGATTTATCAAATTTAATAGAATTAAATGAATTACATTTTGGATATTATTATGATCAATCATTTGAAATTGCAAGTTTACCATCAACTATTGAAATATTGGAATTGGGTTATCATTGGAATCATTCATTAATACATTCAGGTGATATATTACCAATTCACATTACAACTAGTATTATACCAATAAATTGTAAATCATTAAAAATAATGGGTTTATTTAATAAACCATTAAATAAAGGTGATTTACCAATTGGTTTAAAAAAATTACATATTGGTATAAATTTTAATCAAACTTTAAAACCTGGTGATTTACCAAATTCAATTGAATACTTATCATTTGGTTATAAATTTAATAATGGTAATAAAATATTTGATAAAAATGTATTACCTTTAAATTTAAAATCATTAATATTTGGACATTCATTTAATTCAATAATTAATATTGATGTATTACCAAACACACTTAGCTCTAATTTAGAAATATTAGAATTTGGTGGATCTTTTAATAAACAAATAATTAAAGGTTCATTACCTAAATCTTTAACAAATTTAACATTTGGTGAAATGTTTAATAATAATAATAAATCATTAAAATCGCAAATACCAACAAATAATTTAAAAAGATTATTATTTAAAAATAGAAATTTTAAAATTAATCCATCAGATTTTAAAGTTAATTATGATTGTATAATTACTACATATTATAATGAAATACCAAAAAGAAGCCCATCTGAAATTTGGTATCATTTTTGTTACTCATCCGCTATGATACTTGCTTTCACACTATTAGGTTTTAAGAATTTAATTACTAGATTATTTAATGCATAATAAAAATAATAAAATTTTTTTATGTCAAGTTTGAATATTTTGTAGTGGTATTTCAAATAATAATAATAATAATAAAATAGAAAATAAATTTACCTGATATCTATTTATTTATTTATTACCTATCAATTTATACATTTTTCCAATTTAATTCAAAAAAAAAAAAAAAAAAAAAAAAATATTTTTTGTTTAAAATCAATTTTATTTTTTTAAAAAAAATAGAACTATTCCGACGAATAGGATAGTGTAGATGAGGGTG
>JACAFZ010013333.1:0-20342 GCA_015252675.1 Dictyostelium gargantuum | reverse complement strand
AAGAGTTTTTTTTTTTTTTGGTGGGGTGTTTTTTTTTTTTTATATATATTATTAAAATTTTTTTTTTTTTCAACAAAAATTTTTTTTTTTTTTTTTTCTTTTTTAAAAAAAATATATTTTATAATTTTATTTTTATTAAAAACACACATACACATACACATACACACACCCCACACTCACATTCACATGCCAAAAATAAAAAATATGTACCTAGGGGTTTAAAAAAAAATAAAAAAATTTAAAAAAATAAAAAAATAAAAATAAGTAATTTTTTTTTTTTTTTTTTTTAAATTTTTTAATTTAAATATTTTTTTAAAATAAAAAATATGGGTTTTTTTTATTTTTTTTTTTTTTTTTTTTTTTTTTTATGCTAGTGAATAATAATATTAATTATAATAATAATAAAAATAATATTTAAATTTTTCATTCTTCAACCAATCACACACTCACACATAAACACACTCATACAAATTATAAAAGAAGAAAAATAAATAATTTAATCAAATAATAATAATAATAAATTATTTATTCAATGAAACATAAAAAATAAAAATAAAAAATGAATTTTAGTTGGCTTCAAGAATATTATATTGGATCTTGTATTCAAGAAGAAAAAGTATTTTCAGTATATTCAGCATCGACATCAAATAATTATTCATTTCCAATTCCAACAACTTATTTTTCACATTCATTATTAAATCCAACTACAAGTTCATTCCCACCAATAAATAATAATAATATTGATAATAATAATATTAATAATAATAATAATAATAATAATAATAATAATAATAATAATAGTTTTAGTATTGTAAATAGTAATAGTATTAGCGATCAAGATTTAAGATATAGATTTAAAATATATGATGATCAACAACAACAACAACAACAACAACAACAACAACAAATTCAAAATAAAACAAAATTATCACAAAAACAAACATCATTAATAAATGTAAATAATGGAGCAAGTACAAGTAATAATGGGGAAACACCACCATTAGTTAATAATAGTAATAATGGTATTTTATTTCAATCACCACCCCCAACACCACCAGTTATAAAAACACCTTTATTGAGTAGTAATAGTAATGGTGGTATTGATATTGATTTAGTATCTCCCCCACCACCTGGATCATTATCACCTTTAATGTCATTTAAACATGGTATTAATTGTTTAGGAAAGAAACCACCCGAATTCTTATTAAATAATAATAATGTGTTGTTAAAGATTTTAAATTATAAATATCCACCAATTGAAATATCCACAATCTTTCAAAGAGAATTTTTTATTTTATCCTATTTATATAATAATGATTTTAATGGTACTCTAAAATTATTAAAAACTCAATCTGAATATGGTAACATTGTAGCATTAGTATTTGAAGAAAATGGTTATAAATCATTACCATCATATTATAATTTAACTTCTCAATTAAATTCATCAAATACAGGTTTTATAAATAATAATTATAATAATACATTTCTATCACCATCATTTGTATCATCTTCGTCACCATTTAATAATAATAGTAATAATAATAATAATAATAATAATAATAATAATGATAATAATATACAATCATCTCCATCAATACCAAATAGTAGTATTACTACAGAATCAGTATTATCATCAGCTAATACCTCGACATCAACAAATTATTCATCAATTAAACCATTTCAATTAAATTCTTCAACTAATTCAGGATCACCACTAATTATAACTTCACAAACACCACATATTCAGCCATCACCTTTTAATTTTACTGGTAGTTGTGGTAATAATATAAACTTATCATCACCAAATGTTACAAGTACAATATTTTCATCATCATCAAATTGTTTTTTATCAAGTTCGACATCATCCACAAATAACAATCATGGTAATGGAAATAATAATAATCAAACAACAACAAAAATTAATAATAAAAGAAGAGCATCATTAACACCAACAAGTACACCATTATCAGCAAGTCCATTATTATATAATACAAAAAAGTTTGCAGATATTGATATTTATACATTTTTAAACATAGCAATACAATTAAGTGAAATATTAGAAACTATTCACAATAAAATTTGTATTATCCATAGAGATATTAGACCAAATAATATTTATATCAATCCTGCTGGTAACGTAAAACTGGCTAATTTTCAATTTTCAATTTTTAAAAAATCGTCTTCTTTTTTTAAAAAACCATTTAAAAAAAATAACCAGCATCAACAAAATGAAGAAAATGATAATCTATCATCTGATAGTGATATTAATATGAATGATGAAGGTGATGTCGAATCATCATATTCAAACAATTGTTATAACAGTAATAATAATAATAATAATAATAATAATAATAATAATAATAATAATAATAATAATAATAATAACAGTGATAGTAATAGTAGTCATAGTAGCAGTAATTTTAATAATATATTTAGACAGTATATAAATGATTATGATGAAGAGTCAATAAAAGAATTATTTAAGAGTTACCCAGATTTATCTAGGTTTTCAACATCAACCTATTATTATATATCACCAGAAGATACGGGTAGAACAATACATTCTGTCGATGAGAAATCAGATCTTTATTCATTGTGTGTTACATTTTTTGAATTGTTAACAGGTAGAGTACCATTTCAATCATCTGATTTATCTGAATTAATTCATTCACATTTGGCAAAGAAACCACCATTGGTATCGGATTTAAATCAATCTGTACCAATAATACTTTCAAATATTGTAAATAAATTATTACAAAAATCACCAGACGATAGATATCAATCAGCATACGGTTTAAAAAAAGATTTAGAAATGTTAAGATTACAATTATCATTACAACAACAGCAGCATCAACAACAACAACAACAACAACAACAACAACAACAACAACAACAACATTTAATAATTGATTTTAAATTGGGTGCATTCGATATACTAAACAGACCATTTTTTTCAAATCAATTATTATTTTCAAGAAAAAAAGAATTAAATACAATTGTATGTTTAATTTATGATTTTATAGATATGAATGAAATAAATACATACTAACATGGTATTACAACCACTACTACTATTACTACTTAATAAAAAGTTATCAACTATTAAAAAAATTTCAAAAGGTGGCAAAGAATTAATCATAGTATCGGGATTATCAGGTGTTGGTAAAACTAGTTTAATTAATCAAGCTTGTAGAAAATCAACTACAAAGATTAGATATATTTGTGGTAAATTTGATCAATATAATAAAAGCCCATATAGCGCGATAATAGAGGCATTATCACAATTGGTAAATTTAATTTTAGCATTGAATCCATTGGAATTGGAATTTTACAAAGATAGATTAATGAGAACATTGGGTTCAAATATTAGTGTAATTACAGAGGTCATACCAAAATTAGAACTTATTGTTGGTCCACACAATAAAGCATTACCATTACCAACCTCAGAGTCTCAAAATAGATTCGATTTAGCATTTAAAGATTTTCTTAGAGTATTCACTGAAGAGGGTAATCCATTAGTATTGTTTCTAGATGATTTTCAAAGAGCAGATCCTTCATCATATCTTTTAGTTAAATTATTAATTTAAAATAATAATAATACTAACAACAACAACAACAACAACAACAACAACAACAACAACAACAACAACAACAACAACAACAATAACAACAACAACAACACATCCTCAACCAACAATAATAACAATTCAACTACAAAAACAACAACAACAACGACAAAAGGTTTAAATTATTTATTAGTTATTGGTGCATTTAGAGAGAATGAAACAAATTTTGAACAAGATTTTCATGATTTATCAGTAATGTGTTCAAAGAAAATTTCATTAAAAAAATTAGATTTAAAAAATGTAAATTTATTGGTATCATCAACATTACATGCTTCACCACAAGAAACAATATCACTATCAGAGGTCGTTTTATTAAAAACTCATGGCAATCCATTTTTTATAATTCAATTTTTAAAAACTTTATTTAATGAATCACTGGTTTACTTTTCAACAGTTAAAGAGATATGGATGTGGGATTTAGAAAAAATTCAAAAACGTGAATTCACTGATAATGTAGTTGAATTTATGGTTGAGAATTTAAAACAATTGGACCAACAAGCTCAACGTGTTTTACATTTGGCATCCTGTATTGGTAATAATTTCGATTTGGATATGTTGGCATTTGTGGCAGAACTAACACCTGAACAATGTTTAAAAATAATGTCTGATATAATTTCAAGAGATTTAATAATTTGTATACCGCAACAACAACAACAACAACAATCACAACCACAACAATCACCAATGTTATACTCACCAACCGACACAAATAATAATAATAATAATAATATAAGTTGTAATAGATATCATTTTGTTCATGACAGAGTTCAACAAGCTGCATTTAATTTAGTATTATTAAAAGAAGAAAAGAAACAAATTCATTTAAATATTGGAAGGATATTATTTAAAAATTATTATAAGAATAATAATAAAAATAATAATAATAACAATAATGGTGGAAACAGAAATATTAATATGATAACCACCAATATATTTGAAATTTTAAATCAATATAATTTTTGTATTGAATTAATTAACAATTCAGAAGAAAGATTGGAATTATCAAAATTAAATTTTGAAGGTGGTTGTAAAGCAAATGCATCCACTGCATACAATTATGGTAATGAATATTTTCAAATTGCAATGGATTTGTTATTTATTGATAGCGGTGGGAATGAAAGAGAAGCTTGGTGTAATCATTACCAAATGTTATTTAATATTTGTCTAGAGAAATCACAATCCGAATTCATGGTTGGTAATTTTCAAGAATCTGATAGATTGTTGGAGGATGCTTTAAAAAATGCTTGTAAAGATGAACATATAGGTGAGGTTACAGCACTACGTGTAAAACAATATACTCTGTTAATGAGATTCGATGATTGTATTACAATGTCCATTGATTTTTTAAAAAAACAAGGTGTTTTGATCGATGTAAATTTATCAATGGAAGATTTAAGTTTAGATTATCAATCATTTAAAAATAAATTGGGTGATCAATCATTACCAACCGTTATGAATCAATTAGTTGGTGGATGTGGTACTGAAGAAGAGGAGCAGCAACAACAACAACAAGTTTCACCATTGGTTGATTGTTGTATTAGAGTAATGGGTATAATGATACCATCATTATATTTAAATAATTTAAAGGTTTTATCATCGTTATTGATGAAATTTGCAGAATATACATTAGAGAATGGTATTTCAAGTTGGAGTAGTACAGCATTTGCAATGTTTGGCTTAGTTGTTTCGATTGGTCATTTTGAAGATTTTAGTTTGGGTTATCAATTCGGTAGATATGCAATGTCATTAAAAGATAAATATTCTGAACAACCTGGTGCAAAGGGAATGGTTACACTTTTATATTCAGGTTATATACATCATTTAGAGAATCATTTATCAACAAGTATACCAATTGTAAAACAAGCTTTTTTGGAATCCATAGAATATGGTGATTTTGGTTGTGCATGCTATGCATCTGTAAATTTAATACTTCATAGATTACTATTGGGTTGTCCATTGGAAGAAACTTATCAACTATCAAAACAATATTCAAACTATATTGAACAATATTATTTTAAACCAATGTATCAAATTGTTATATCTCTCCAAAATTTTATATTAGAGTTAATGGGTACTGATTTATTACCAGAAAATCAGCAGCAGCAACAACAACAACAACAACAACAACAACAACAACAGCAACAGCAACAACAACCACAACAACAGGGTGGTTCTTTAAATTGTAGTGTTGGGATTTCAAACGATGGAAGTTGTAGTGGTAGTGGTGGTAGTAGTTATAATGGTGGAGTTGGTAATAACTATGAATGTGATGTTGAGGCTTTAGAGAATGAATTAAACTTAACACCAGATGTCCATGTACCAATTGCATTTCATTATATTTATAAAGCGCAACAATGCTATTACTTTGGCGACTATGAAACAGCATGGCAATCATTGTTAAGAGGTGAACATTCTATTGTTGGTATTTTTGCACACACTCATTTATTATCGGTACTTTATTTATTTAAATGTTTAATAATATATGCAACACTATCAACCATTACCAATAAAGAAGAAAAAGATCAAAGATTAGAAATGATTATTGAATGTAAAAAAAAATTACAAGCTTATTCAAATCATAATTTTGAAAATTTTGGATCACAATTAATGATTTCAAATGCTGAAACTGAAAGATATAATGGTAATTTCGAACAGGCTATGGAGTATTATAGTGAATCCATTTCATTGGCGCAACAATTTAAATATCAACAATATGAAGCATTGGCAAACGAATTAGCATCTAGAATGTATATTCAAATTAAAAAATTTGCTGTTGCAAAAGCATACTTGATCGAAGCACATACATGCTATAAATCATGGGGTGCACTTAGAAAAGCAAATCTATTAGAATTGGAATTTCCTCAATTATTAAATCAAAGTTCAAATCGTTTAAATCCACAATCAAAAAGATTAAAAAGAATTGAATCTTTAATGACTACAAATTATACATCATATAATGGTAACAGTAGTAATAGTAATAGTCAACCTCAATCATTATCAAGTTCATTTAACAATAATAATGGTATTGGAAGTGGTGGTGGTAGTGTTAGAGACAGTAATAATAATTTAATGAAATCGTCTTGTGCTATTAATAATAACAATATCAATAATAATATAAATTCGTCAACATCATTAATGTCAATGTCAAATATTTGTAATACTACCAATAGTTTTTCTAGTAATAGTAGCAATAGCAGCAGTAGTAGTTGTAGTAGTGGTATTGGTGGTGGAAGTATTGGTGGTAGTATAAATAGTGGATTGGGTATTTTAAATAGTGGCAACTTAAATTTTTTTGAACCTAGTTTATCTATTCATAGAAAATCACAAGATGGTACTGTATTATCAACTAAAAATCTATTAAGATATCCAGTTGATGCAGTTGATTTATGTTCAGTCATTAAAGTTTCACATTCATTGGCCGAGGAAATTTATTTTGATAGACTATTAAAAAGATTAATGAAAGTTGTAATTAAAAATGCTGGTGCAAGTCGTGGTTTCCTGTTATTAATTGAAGATAAAATTACAAAAGAATTATTTATAAATCCAAGTAATTTGAATCATACATTATTAGGTGATCTTAGTGTTGCTGCATCTGCACTTGTAAATAATGAAAAAGTAATTGTTGAAGTTTTTATAAATAATACCCAAACACCAACAAACTATAGTACAACTTCACCATCAACGCCAAATATATTTAGCCAATCATCATCATCAAATAATAATAATAATAATAATAATAACAATTCAAATAATAATAACATGAATAACAAAAATAAATCAAATAATATTTTTAATATTAAAAGTGATTCATTAAATGAAGATGGTACATGGAATATGTGTATTTCTATGATAAATTATGTAAAAAGAACACTAACACCTTTATTAATAACAAATGCAAGTCAAGATCATACATTTTCAGAGGATGCATATGTAAAAAAAAGAAATCCAAAGAGTATTCTTGTATTACCAATCGTTTATCAAGGTAATTTAGTATCTATTTTATATTTGGAGAATAATTTTTCAACTGGTATTTTCTCAAATGAAAAATTGGAAATTTTAAATTTAATATCATCACAAATTGCAATTTCATTTCAAAATGCAAGATTATTTTTAAAATCTAATCATTTAGCAAATCAAGCATTTTTGGCAAAAGAAGAAGCTGAAAAAGCAAATAAGGCAAAATCTGATTTCATTTCAAATATGTCACATGAAATGAGAACTCCCTTGAATCATATAATAGGTGCAATCGAATTATTAAAAGGTTTTCCATCAACACCTGATCAAAAAGAATTGTTGGATATTAGTGCAAAATCATCTGAATCTTTATTATTTATGGTTAATAATATATTGGATCTTTCAAAAGTTGAACAAGGTAAAACTAAAATCAATATAACTTGTTTTAATTTAGTTTCATTCCTCGAGGATGTAATTTGTGCAATCTCTCCAAATGCTCATTTAAAAGGTTTATATATTGGTTTATTTGTTAATCCATTATTTTCAAAAATACCAGTACAAGGTGACATTAATATATTACGTCAAGTAGTTGTTAATTTATTAACAAATGCTATTAAATTTACTGAATCTGGCCAAGTTTATATTAAATTAAATTTATCATTAAATAATAATAATAATAATAATAATAATAATAATAATAATAATAATAATAATAATAGTAATAATAATAATAATAATAATAATCAACAAAAATATCAAGTAAATAATAAAACAAATAATAATGATGATATTAATATTGTTGTTGATATGGATGATGAAAATACAAATATTCATCATCAAAAAAATTCAAATGTTGTATCGATTGCATCATCTAGTCAATGTTATGTAATTAATATAGAAGTTATAGATAGTGGTATTGGTATTAAACAAAGTGATTTTGGTAAATTATTTCAAAGATTTTCACAAATTGAATATGGTTCAAATAGAGCATATGATGGTACTGGTTTAGGTTTAAGCATTGTAAAAGGTTTGGTTTGTAATTTAATGAAAGGTGATATTGGTGTACGAAGTAAAGTTGGGGTTGGTTCAATATTTGATTTTACAATTGAATTGGGTAAATCATTTGATGAAAGTATGTCAAACAAATATCAACTACCACAAGAATTATTAAATAGTTTTACAAATGGTATTAAAGTTACAATCATTGAAGAGAATAAAATGATATGTGATCAAATACAAATGCTATGCACCTCAAATGGTTTAGCAACCTCTGATACTTTTGTTTTTAATGAAAAATTTACATTAGAATTATTAGCGAATTGTATTGATTCCTATAAACCACCTCTTCAATCACCAAGATTTGGTAGTACAACATCAACAACAAACATATCAATGTCAATGTTATCACCAAGGGCAAACAATAGTTTAAATATAATCAACAATAATCTTTCACCAAAAATAACCTCACCAAGACCATTAAATTGTACAATTGGTAAAATTACAAATAATAACATTACAACTACAACCACTACAACCACTACAACTACAACCACCACAACCACTCAAACATTATCCTCATCACCACAATTATTATCACCATTGTCGTCATCAATAAATCTTTTAACATCAACCTCACCAAATCTATCATCATCACCAAATCTATCGTCATCGTCTTCATCATCGCAACAACAACAATTACAACCACCAAAAGAAATTATTATTATTGGTTTACCTTTTTCATTTAACGAAGATAAAATTTTAACTTTGGTAGAAAATATTAAAACTTTAACTTTAAGTGCCAGTATAAATAAAAAAGGAAATATATCAATTAACTCGAATGTCAATAAAATTGAATTCATAATTTTAACTCATATACTATTGAGTGCAAATTCAAGAGAAATCCTACATCACGCGGGTGTATATATAGTAAATCGTCCATTAAAAATGAAATCATTTTATAGAACATTTTTAAAATTATTATACAACAAAAATAATAGTAATACATCTTCACCAAATCCATATAGTACTTGTGGTAGTGGTAGTGACCAACATAAACATAAATATCAAAAACAATTATCGGATAGTAATATTTGTTATAGCGGTGGTAATAAGAAACAACCATTACAACCATCCTCATGTAATTTACAAAAAATACAACAGGATCCACAATTACAGTCACCAACTGCAACAACTACAACATTAATAAGTGATGGTGATAGTATGGTTGTTGATAGTCTTCAAAAAGTTTCGTCATCGTCCTCAGCACCAATACCAATGGCAATAACAACATCACCAAACAAAGATCTAAGAATTTTAATTGTCGAAGATAACGAATTGAATGCAAATATTATGTTTAAAATGTTAACAAAATTAGGTATTACCAATCGACATCTTGCGTTAAATGGTAGAGAAGCCCTTAAAGAAATTACAGGTGAACGTTGTTTTGATATAATATTTATGGATTGTCAAATGCCAATTTTAGATGGATTTGAAACTACTAGAATATTAAGAATTCAAGAAAAAGAAAATAATTGGAAAAGAGTAAATATTGTTGCATTATCAGCTGGTTCATCATCTTCATTTGTTCAAGATTGTTTAGATTCTGGCATGGATTCTTTTATGGGTAAGCCCATCACTCTAGCATCTCTAAAAGAAGCTTTATTAAAATGGGGTTGTTATAAATAATATTAAATCTATCATTTTATAATAATAATAATAATAATAATAATAATAATAATAATAATAATAATAATAATAATAATAATAATACACCAATTTATCTTAAATAATAATAATAAGAAGAAGAAGGATTGGTAAATTTTTTAATTTTTTTTTACTAATTTAATAAATTTATTAACAAAATTTTGAAAATGGTAAAAAAAAAAAGAAATAATGATTTAATATAAAAAAAATAATAGGTACTAAACCACTTTTATTCTGTAATATTAAATTTGATAGTCAACGTATCCAAAATTATAGTGTGAGATGTACCACACCCATTTTCACAGAGTGTAAATTGAGCATGGTAATTATCAACTGGAAATTCAGTACTATTATTTGTAGTTAGGAAATCAAATATTATTTCATATTTTCCGAATCCATTGTAAACAATTAATTGAGATTCGAAATAATCAAAATTACCATGAGGGGAACTCACATATAGATCCATTGTTGATAAACCTAATTTATGAAATAAATTAATTTTATATTCTAAAGAGAATGTAAAATGTGTTCCTGCTGGACCACTTTCTGGTGAAATATTACCACCAGTAATCTTTGCTTTTGAATTTTCATAATCTTTACAAACTTTTAATAATTCACACATATAATATTGATCATAATTTGAAGTAGTTGTAATTTCAATAAATTCATTAACACCTGAATTTTCACAGAAAAACTCGCAATCACTATCCATTGTTGAGTTTGATAATTGTGTGCATATTGAATTACAAGATACAGAACTCCCTAAACCATTAATAATCTTTACAATTTCATGTTTTTCTAACCCTAAAAAATTGACACAAACTTCACAATATGGAAATTTTTATTTTGGTTCTAACTTATTTATATTAATTTTTGAAAAAAAAAAAAATAAAAAATAAATTTTTATTATAAACATTTTTTAAAAATAAAATTTTTTTTTTTTTTTTAAAAATGTCATCCAAACCATTTTTTTTTCCTCACCACAATTATAATAAAAATTTAATATCAAGATTTTTTTTTCAAACCAATCAATTATGATAAAAATTTAATATCAAAAAAAAATGGAAAAAAAATCAAATATATTTATTATATAAATAAGTAATTTAATTTATTTATTTTTATTTTTTGATTCACCACATTACTTTAAAGCTTTGGTTTGAATAAATTCATCCAACTTGATGGATTAAACATTTTGTTGAGCCATTCTTCGGAATCTAAACCCATTTTATATAAAAGTTTTGTAAATTTATTTGGGTAATAAATTTTCTTTAAAATAAATTCGTATTTATCTGCAGGAGTTAAAGAGATTGGTCTTCCAATTAATAATCTTTTATATCTTAATCTTTCGTAGTTGTCTTCGGAAATCTTTCTAAATGCATTAAACATATCGATAAAGTTATAATCCATGCTAGATTGATAGTGTTTACCTAAATGCTCCTTTGCCAATTGTATACGAGTCTCTCTTGCCAATTTAGGCTCAGTAATAGATGCACATAATTCACTAGAGTGGAAAAAGCTCATATTATCCATATTTGTACTACCAACGTTGAGAATCATATCATCTACGATGAATAGTTTTGAATGAATGTAAATTGGTTTCAAACGATTAGTTTCTTGGTCCTGTTGAACTAAACCATATATACCAACTCTATCTGGTGCAATACTATGAATTAAATGAAGATGCTTAATGATGTGATCTTGTGACCAATCGAATAACTCTCCCACCAAACCACTTGGTAAATCAGTTTTAACTGGTGTCACTACTAAAAGACGAAGTTTTGGATTTGCTTTCAATGCTTCACACATATAGTAGGTGAGTGTAAAATTTTGAAAAGGATATTGATGTTCAACATAGAGAAATTCTTTTGCATTTAATATCATTTTACCATATTCATCAAACATCATATTATTATCTAACACACCTTTCCATGTTCTAAATAATCTAACTGAGCAATGATTATAAACTTTTGCTGGATCATTATGAACTACTTGTTGTTTCTCTAAATTGTTGTGATTCTTTTTGCAGGTAATTGAGCTTGGTAATACCTCTAACGATGCTGTTCTTGTAATTGAAACATTTTGAGAGAATGCATGAATCCATCTTTGGAAAAAATGTAATCTCAAGTGTTGAGTGCTTGGACCTCTTAATAAAATTTGAATATCATGCCATAAAAATCTAATTTGTCTTAATATTGGTTGAACATTTCTACCTGTATATCTAATTGGTTTTGAATTTATTAAATTTAAATTTGGTTGTTGTTCTTCTTGATTATCGTTACTACCATTATTATTATTATTATTATTATTATTATTATTATTATTATTATTATTATTATTATTATTATTATTATTATTATTATTATTATTATTATTATTATTATTAATACTACTATTTTGTTGGTTTGATGTTACTGTTGATGTTGGATGTACTTGTTGCTGTGGTTCTTGTTGTTTATTCAAATTTACAGGTATATATGGTTTTGGAATTTGATGTAATGGTTGATCATATCTTCCTCTTGCAATATCAAAACCGCCAGTAAAAGCTACACAATGATCAGGACACTCAGAATCTACCAATAATAACTTTTCATGGTGAGATGATAGAATACCTTGTGGATTACCAACAATTACAACTGTAATGCTTGGACCATTTGATGTCTTTTTATCTTGATTTCCACCACTATTATTATTTCCAGTGGTATTTTCTTTGTTTTTATTAATGTTGTTGTTTTTGTTGTTATTATTGGTTGTTGATGATGGTTGTTGTTTTGAATGATCATAATGTAAATTTGGACTATTAATGTTTGCAAATTCAGAATCTAAACCAGGCATATTATGAGTATGAAAAACATTACAATTAACACCTAAACGTTTACATCTTTTTTCTAATTTTGAAACTTCTCTTTCAATTGTAACTTCACCTAAATATAAAAATCTGGTTACATGTGATAATAATTCATGTCTCCAAACTATGATTCTAACATTTACACCATCCAATACTTTTGAAATTAATACATCTTCCAGGGTAATCCATTTTGAGATTGGGTCAACATGTTGTGGCAATTCAGATTTAACATTTTTAGTCATAACTAAACCAAATGAAAATGTTAACTCCCATGCTAAAATACTAATACTATGTTGCGCATTCATCATAATTTCATAATATCTTCTAAATGTTTGTAAACCATCAATTAATACTTCAACTTGATTATCTTCAGTTTGAATATTAAATGAATTAGTTGAAATTTCTAAATTATTTTCAATAAATTGTTGTTGTTGTTGTTGATGATGTTGTTGGTTATGTGATTGTTGATCATGTTGTTGGTGCTGATTATTATATTTTAAAGTTGTGGTCGTTGTTGTTGATGTTGAATTTCCTAAACTATGTTTATGATTAAAATCAATATTCTCTGCTTCATAATTTGTAGTTTGATTTTGATTATCCAAAGTTGAATGAATCATCATAAAATCAGTTTTTACAAGATTAAATACAAATTCAAATGAGCCTTTACCCTCTGGTGATGTTAATGTAATCTTTTTTGATATGCTCGACTCATTTTGTAAAAATGTATGAACATTGTCGTCTGAATTTCTATAACAATATAATCCACCTGTATTTTGTTTTTCTAATTTAAGATCATTTATATTATTTGTTTTAACTATCCAGTTATTATTATTATTATTATTACTATCGATTGGTGTTATTTTAAAATCTTTTGGTATATAAATATTATTATTATTATTATTATTATTATTTGATACATTATTTGTTGATACTACACTATTACTGTTATTGATATTTGTTGTGGGTGTTATTGTTGTTAAATAAGGATAAGAAGATGATGTGGATGTGGATGTGGATGTAGATGTTGATGATGATTTATGATTTGGAATGTCATAAATTGGTGTAAATTTTAATGCCCCTAATATATATTCTGCTGTTGATGTTTTTATATAAAATGTTAAAACAAAATTAACCAAACTTTGAAATGATACTATATAATATGATGTAGGGAAAAAAAAGAAAATGTTAGTAATTTGTATTGTTTAAACATGATAATGATAATGATAATGATATATGATAATTGGATAACCTACAATTATGAACAGAATGAATATCAGTTACATCATGTGAAACAAAACTACCTAAATGATATCTATTTGTTGGGCCAGGGCCTATACTTTGGGTACTATGATTAAATTCAACCTCGGCATATAATTCATCTTTATATGAGGTAATTTGTTTTAAACAACTTATTCTACTCAGAGAAAACCCATATGAATATTTTACAGGTTGAATTGAATAACAAACGTGATACAAGGGACCTCTTCTACCAAATGTTAAAAACTAATGAATATAAAATAATAGAGAGTGTGTTAATTAATAATCAAATAAACAAACAAACGCACACATCTTAATAATGTATGAATATTGATATATATATATATATATATATATATTAATTTTTACTTTTTTTTGACCTAAATTATTTTTGTCTTCATAAAGAAAATCATAAATAGTTTGTGGACCTAAATCATGATACATCAAAGGTCCATATGATAAATGAACAGTAATTGGTGTTTTTGAAATATGAATTATAGATTCACATGATTTAGTGGATGATGTAGAGAATCTTCCAACAAAGTATCTTCTAGATGGTTGATTTTCATTTGATATATCTAAAAATACATTTCTTGATTTTGTTTGTGTTGATGAATTATAAAATGTAACACTATGAATTTGTAAAACAAACATAATTAGTTAATTAATGATTAGGTATTATTTTTTATTTTATTATTATTATTATTATTATTATTATTATTATTATTATTATTATTATTAAATTATTATTAAATTATTATTTATTATTTATTATTAATATTATTAGTATTGTTGTGATAATTATTGTTTGTTTTTAAAAAATAAAAAAAAAAGAAAAAAAATATAAAAATATAAAAATATAAAAATATAAAAAAAGTGATTTATTTAACTATAATTCATGAAATGATTTTATCTTTTTTTTTTTATAACAAAATATCACATAGACGAGATTAAAATTTTGTATTGAGCAAACAAAAAAAAAAATAAATATTGAATTTTCCTCCAACACCTGTAAAAACGAATAAAAAAAAAAAATTAAAAAAAAAAATTAAAAAAATAAAAAACAGCGAAATTTCATGTTTTCAAAAAACTGTGTAATAAAGCATAATTAATTTATTATTTTTTTTATAAATTTTAAATAAATAATTAATAATAATAATAAATATATTTAAATTAAAAAAAAAAAAAAATTAAAATGGTTTTATTTATTTAGGTTGTTGTTGCTGATTTAACATTCCTTTAACATTCGACATTGAAACTAAATGTCTAAAAGTACATCTACCATGTGGACAACTCCATGGATTATCAAGTGTTGATAAATTATTTAAAACATTTTGCATTTCTTTGTGAGTTAAAGCAGTACCAACCATAATTGATTTTCTACAAGCCTTTGAAGCTAATAATGAATTTAATCTTGGTATTTTATTTACCTGATTTGGCAATGAACTTTCTTTGATTAAAAATATCCATTCATAAATATCTTTAATTCCAAATGATTTACCTAGGATAACAGGAAATGCTGATAGTTTGATTTTTGATTTTGTTGGCGCATTTTCATCAACGATAAATCTAAAACCACTAGATTGAAACAACTCCAAATTTTCAATGATAATCATTTCTTCTTCATGAGTTAAATCTGATAGTGGGTCTGGATTTAACAGTGGTTGAACAATTGGTGAAACTGATTTCGAAAGCATTTCAAAGTTATATTTTTCATCTGCTGCATGTTGATCAATGATAAATAAATCATTACCCAACTTTGCAATAATAAACCCAAGATTAAATTGACCAATTACAATCATTTGTTTAAAATATTCTTTTTTTAGATGTCTTGTTAATTCTTGTTCCGCTACTTTTTGGTTTATTGTTGATGATGATAAAGTTGTTTGTTGTGCCTGTTTAGTTCCAATTCCACCTAAACTATTTGTAAACTTACCATCCAATTGTGGTATAACTTTATCTATAATACAACATTTATCGGTTGCTGCTGTATTTTGATCATTATTTTCGTCCTCATCCTCATTTGGTTCATTACTAACTACAATTTCAGTACTTGGTAAAACTGGATTATTATCATTATCAAATGTACCATTTCTAATTAGATATTGTTTACAAATTGTTTCCAAATCAGTTTTAATTGTAACATCAAATGTTTTTGCATTCTTTTGTTTATAACCGTCAATACCACTATCCTCATCTTCAATTTTATCTTCTAAAATACTATTCTTTTTTTTATTTTGTTGTTGTTGTTGTTGTGGTTGCGGTTGCTGTGGTTGCGGTTGCTGTTGTTTCATAAAATCAATAGTTTTATTTATTGTATCCATTACCTTACTACTATTATTATTTTCATTACTGCCACTACTTAAATTACTTAAAGATTTATTCTTGTTACTACTACCTTTAAATTCAAAATCATCTAAACTTTTTGCTTTACTTGTGCTTCGGTTCAAGAATTCATTATCATCTAATATATCATCCAAGTTAACTTTTTTACCTTTATTTTTATCATTATCGTTATTATTATTATTATTATTATTATTATTATTATTATTATTATTTACATTTGAAAATATTGGTTGAACATAGTCATCCTCATCTTCTTGTTGGTGCTCTCTGTCAATATTTTTCTTTGAATATGGAGTTTTTGGTAAATCTGATCTACTATTGTTATTACTACTACTACTAATATTATTATCATGTTTTGTTTTTTTTAATGGTTGTTCCTCCATTGAATCATCATTACCAAAACCAATTCCACTATTATCATCACCATCACCGCGGTCATCCATTCTAAGGAAACTTTTGTTTTTGTTTGAATTAATTGGGCTACTACCAATACTACCACTATCATTACTATTATTAATATTTCTATTTTTGATTAATTTTTTATTATTTTCATCTTCCTCAGTTTTTAATTGATATAAATTTGTAAATGATGAAATTTTAGATTGCTGTGATTGTGATTGTTTTCTTTTATTCGTAGTACCACTAGAATCATTTGAGTCATCAAATGAAATTTGATCAATTTGATTCGTATCAAAAACAGTTTGGACAGCCTCCCACATTGCTTTTAGTCCTTCAGATACTAATAAAAGTAATTGTGATTCCTTTTGAATGAAAATTGTTCTTTTATCTGGTGTTACATTTACATCATAATTATTGGTTGGTGTTTCAATATTAAATATAACCACAGGGTAAGAACCTCTTTTATGAAAACCTTGATATAATCCATTGATTTCTTTTGCCAATTTACTATGTTCGATTGGTCTACCATTTATAAAAAAAAACTGTCTATCTGTACAACTTCTAGAGAGAGAACCTATTGTTAAAGGTGATTGTAAAGATGACGATGATTGTGTTGATGACTGAGAACCACCACTACCACTACTAATTGATTGACCAGTACCAGAACCAATACCAATTTTTGAAATTAAACCACTAACCTTGAATAAAGAATCAGAAGCAGTAAACTCATCTACAGACTGATTCATTTTCGAACCAAATACAGAAATTAAATTATCTCTAATGGTTGAACCGCAAGTGGTTGAAAGGATACAATTTCTAGGTGATTTACCAGCTTGATTATAACAAGTTATACGAACATTTGTTGAAATTAAAGCGTATGCTTGTAAAACTGTTAACAATTTCGCAAATTCTTTTTTAATATTTCTTTTAAATTCTTGATAACGTACTGGTAATGTTTTGAATAGGTTACTCAATTGAACTGTAGTGCCAACCTCCCTAGCAATTGGAGTTTGTGTAATAATTGAACCCTCTTTATCGAATTGTAATTTTGATGCCAATGTTTGATTTGAAGTACGAGTTGTAATTACAACAGTAGATAATGAACATAATGAACTTAATGCCTCACCACGAAAACCAAATGTTTCAACCGATAATAAATCTGAAAAATCTTCAATTTTAGATGTACAATGTTTCATTGTTAACGCTTTAAAATTTATTGGTTCAACGCCACTACCATTATCTATAACTTCAATACTCTCTTCACCATATTCTTTTAATCTAATCTCAATTTTAGTTGCACCTGCATCTATTCCATTTTCAATTAATTCTTTAACCGCAATAGATAAATCAAATATAACTTGTCCACTACAAATTCTATTTACTGATTCTTTATCTATTGCTTTAATCATTTATTATATTATATCTATCTATTATGTTAATTTTTTTTTTTTTTTTTTTTTTATATATCAAATATAAACACTTTAACAAAACAACAAATATTTAAAAAAAAAATAATAATAAATCTATTTTTTTTTTTAAAAAAGCCCGCTTAAAATTAAAAAAAAAAAAAATTATAAAAAAAAGATAAAAAATTTATTGTTTTAAAAAAATGATTTTCAAAGAAATTGATTTTTTTATTTTATTTTTTTTAGGTTTGGGTAAAATTTTAATGATGTTATATTTTTATTTACAATTAATTTTTATGGTATTATGATGTGGGTAGATTATTTTTTATAATCACTTCTACCACCATGATGATAGTAGAGACTATCATTTCTATTATAATCTCTATTATCTCTATAATCTTTTTTATAGTCTTTACTATCTCCATATCTCCCACTTTCTCTATCACCATCTCTATAGCCTTTATACCTATCACCATCTCTATATCTATCTCTATTTTCTCTATCTATATTTCTGTCCTCTCTATTTTCTCTGTATCTTTCACTTTCTCTATTGCCATCTCTGTAATTTCTTTCCCTTTCTCTATCTCTGTCCCTATCTCTATCTCTATCTCTATCTCTATCTCTATCTCTATCTATATCTCTATCTCTATCTCTATCTCTATCTCTATCTCTATCTCTATCTCTATCTCTATCTCTATCTCTGTCCCAATCTCTGTCTCTACCTCTTTCTTTATCTTTTTCTTTTTCTCTATTTCTTTCATTATCTTCTTTTTTAAATATTTCTTTGTCAATATCATTTTCTTTTGATGAATTGGTGGATGTTGTGGTATTAGTATCAATTGATGATAATTTTAATCTTTTTTTATCTTGTTTTCTTAAAATTTTTTCATCTTTTTTCAATTGTTTATCCATTTTTCTTTTTTCACGTTGTTCAGGTGTTTCATTTTCTCTAGCTTTTCTTTTTTCATCTTTTTTCTTTTGTTTTTTTAATTTCTTTTCAAGTTTTCTTTTTTTCTTTTCTTCTATTTTACTATCATTATGATGATCGTCGTCGTCTTCGTCGGAAGAATTATCAGTACCACTACCATCACCACCATCACTATCAGTTAAATCCTCATTATTCTTTTTTGGTCTTTTATAATCTTTAACATGATCTACTTTAATAATTTTACCCAATATATTTATACCATTTAAATTATCAACTGCCAATATAGTACTTTTTTGTTGATCATATCCAATAAAACAAAAACCTTGAGATTTACCAGTCTCTTTGTTTCTAACTAAATTACATTCTGATATTTCACCATATTGACTAAATATAGAAATAATATCACCTTCATTCAAATCAAAATTCAATCCACCAACATATATATATGGACTATGACTATAATCATTATGCCATGATGCACTTTCTTTTATATTTAAACTTAATTCTCTTTGATTAATATTTTGAACTTCTCTAATTCTATTCATTATAAATATTTATTAATTATTTGGGTTTCAAACTGAATAAATAAATTACGATTGGATAATTTTTTTTTTTTTTAAAATAATAAAAATATAAAAAAAAATACAAAAAAAAAAAAAAATATAAAAAAATAATTCAAGAATTTTCATAACAAAATAATAAACTAAATGGTTTCAAAATTTAAAAATAGATACGATACTATATGAGTTTTTCTGTTATATCAAATTAATTTGATAAAAATAATTTGTTTTTTTTTTTTTTTTTTTTTTTTTTTAATTTTTTTTTTTTTTTTTTTTTTTTTTTTTTTTTTTTTTTTTTTTTTTTTTTTTTTTTTTTTT
>JACAFZ010013332.1:0-12299 GCA_015252675.1 Dictyostelium gargantuum | reverse complement strand
CCCCTCGAAAATTGTGCAAACAATTCAGACCAAACTAAAAAATAAAATTTTTTTTAAAATTTATTCAAAATTTAAAATTATTATCTATTAATTTAAAAAAAAAAAAAAAAAATAATAAAAAAAAAAAATTTAACCTATTTAACCTATTTAAAATAATATATTTATTATCTATCTAACTTTCCTATTTATATTTATACATTTTGTGTATTTTATATATTATCTCAAATCTATAGATAATAATATCTTTAAATTTTACACTATATCACTTTTTGATTTCTAATTTTTAGTTGGTTGTTTTTTTTATAAAAGAAAAAAGCTGATCTTTATTATAATAATAATAAAATCTATTAAATTAATAAAAAAGTAATGACAACTATACAGGTTTGTGTGCAAAATTAAAAACAATTATAAATTCAAAAAAGAATTACATCCCAAAAAAAAAAAAAATATAGAGTATGGAGTGGTGTTTACCCAAATAAAATAAATAAATATCGAAAATTAAAATATACCCACCCCCTTTTTAATTTATTTTTTATTTTTTATTTTTTATTATAATTATTTATTTTATTATTATTTTTATAAAATATTAAATTATAATTTTTAAATATAAAAAAAAAAAAAAAAAAAATATATTATTAATTTTGAATTATAAATATAAAATATTTAATATAAAATATATTTTTTTTTTTTTTTTATATATAAAAAAAATAATGCAATCAAAATATAATGAAAAATCTAAAATTCAATTAGAAACAATTAAAAATAATTCAAAATTAATTTTAAAATCATGTGATAAAATGATTGAAAATATAGTTGATGGTAAATTATTAACAAAATATATGTTGCCAACAAATCAAGATAGTGATAATGATATAGGTAGTGGTGGTGATGGTGATGGTTTAAATTCAGTAGAACATATTAAACAACCAATTATAATGATTAAAATATTAGATATTGGATCAAGTCATGGTAGAAATTCAATTACACCATTAAATTTAATAATTTCAAATATTTTAAGTAAATATAGTAAACAACAATGTTGTTTTGAAGTTTATCATGAAGATATAGCAGAAAATGATTTTTCAAAATTATTTTTAGAAATTTCAAATAATAGTAACAGTTATATTAAATTATCAGATCAAATTTATTATTATGCAATTGGTAATTCATTCTATAATCAAGTTGTACCTTCTGAAACTATTGATTATATATTTTCATTTTCATCATCACATTGGTCAAAATATAATTCTCAAATATTTTATAATCCAGATTCATTGGTAATGATGTATATTGGTGAAAGATCAAAAGAATATTCTGATCATTGTAAAGATTGTCTTTATAAAAACTTTTCATCTCGTGCAAAAGAATTAAAACAAGGTGGTATTTTCATTATTACTATAATTAATGAATCTCAAGAATTAACTGCTGAAAATGATACACTCTATCAATACTTTAAATGTATGAAATTAATATGGAGAGAAATGGCAAATAATAATATGTTATCAATGGAATGTGTTGATAAAATGATTTTACCTATAAATTTTTATAAACATAACGAAGTAATGGATACAATAAAAAAAGTTGAAACTAATCATCATTTAAAATTATTAACCTTTGAAAAGCATACTCAAATATTTCATAGTATAAATGATGAACAATTATCAGATATACAAAAATCTGAATTACTATTCTCTTATATAAATGCTGCTTGTGAACCTGCTATTAAAACTTTTTTACCAGGTGATTCAAATTCAAAAAATTTACTTTATAAAGTATTTAAAATTAAATTTTTACGTCATATAAAATTAAATTTATTAAAAATTGATAATTTATTTAATTATTATTCATTAATGTTTGAAAAAGATAATAATAGTAGTAATAGTAAATAAATAACTATCATATTCATATTTAATATTAATATATTTCAATTTGAAAATTATTTATTTAAAATTTTAATTTTATTCGGTTGCTAATTGTTTCTTCACCAAATTATAATAAATACCGTCTTCATTTTTTAATAATTCTTTATGTGTTCCCATTTCTTCAATTTGACCATTATTAATTACAACAACTGATGTTGCATTTTGAACTGTTGATAATCTATGTGCAACTATTATAATAGTAATAATAAAATATAATAAAATTGTTAATAATGATGAATAATTTAGAAAGAAAAAAAAAAAAAAAAAAAAAAATACTTACCAACTACAACCGTTCTTTCTTTCATAATTCTATCAATTGCAACTTTAACTTGATATTCAGATTCACTATCTAATGCACTTGTTTCTTCATCTAATAATAATAATATTTGATTTTGAATTAAACTACGTGCAATTGCAATACGTTGTTTTTGTCCACCTGATAATTTTACACCTCTTTCACCAACAACGGTATCATAACCATTTTCAAATTCAGTGATAAATTTATGGGCATTTGCTTTTTCAGCGGCATCTATAACTTGTTCCATGGTTGCAGATGGATTTGCAAAAACGATATTTGATAAAATGGTGCCATGGAATAGATCACAAGATTGTGAAACGTAACCAATGATACCTCTATACCATTCTGGGTCCAATTCTTTGATATCTATACCATCAAATGAAACACTACCTGAATTTGGATCATAAAATCTTTCAATCATAGAGATAATTGTTGATTTACCACCACCCGATGGACCAACCAATGCTGTGATGGTACCTTTTTGTAATTTTAAGTTTATACCTTTTAATACAAGACTATTTGCTCTGGTTGGATATGCAAATTTAACATCCTTTAATTCAACTTCACCTATTGGATTTGGTAAACGTTTACCACCTGAAATTGGGATTGCTGGTACTCTATCAAATAATTCAAATATACGATCACTTGAGCCGATTGCCCTTAAAAAGTCTGTCATCAATGAGCTAATGAATGCCAAACTCATTGCCAATGAAAGGGTGTACAATAAAAACGATGTAAGATTACCGGTTGTCAATGTACCACTAAGTACTTGTCTTGCACCAACGTATACAATCAATACGATTGCCAATTGTGCAATCAAAAAAACAACCCCACTAAATACACCGGAAGCAGCTGCCAACGCTTTACCAATTAAATAACTACCATTAATATCTTTTGAGTAGAGTTCAATGAATCTTTGTTCCTTTGAAAATGATCTAACCGTTCTAATGTTACTAATAACTTCTTCACCTGTGGTGGATGATTTTGCCAATTCATCTTGGAATTGTTTTCCCAATTGTTTGATTTTTTTACCATAGAAAACGGTACTGATAGCCAAAATAGGTACAATACCCAACATCAACAATGTTAATCTCCAATTGGTGATAAATAATAATATTACAGAACCAATGATTTGGACGGTATATCTAAACAACATGGATACATTAACTGTGACTGAATTTTGAATCACTTCAGAATCACTTGCCAATCTACTAATTAACTCACCGGTTCTATTTTGATCAAAGAATGCAATCTCTTGACTAATGATTGCAGCAAATAAATTTCTACGAATACGTGCTACAAATCTTTGACCCGCCAAATAGAATAACCAACTTCTAATCAATGTTGAAATACTACCAATTACAAATATAACTACCAATGCTAATGTACTATTGTTTAAACTATTGTAATTGTGAGAACTTGCAACCACCTCTACAATTTGACCGAAAAATGCAGGCATTGCCAATGAAGTCAATGATGATACCAATAATGCAACCATTGCCGATAGAATGATTGGTAATTCAGGTCGAGATAATTGTATTAATCTTTTTAAATTTGAATGTTTTACAACCACTTTTTTATCTAATCTTTTCTTTTCGTCATCTAGATTGAAAAATTGTTTCTCTCTATCGGATTGACGTTTATATTTTTTAAAACTTAATTGTATGGTAATGATATGTAATAGTAAAAATATTACAATCAATGGTATTCCAACCAATACAATTATACATATCATCTCTCTAATATTTGATGATTCAATCACTGGACTATCATTTGGTATAAATCCATTATCTTGTAATTCTTTAAAATTTAATACATTTGTAATTGTAAAATATGATTTAACCACATTATAAATCAATGCAATCATCGATACAATATAACTAACCAAATGATATATAAAATTATCTGAAAATACCATTAATAACCAAAACAATGATATAAAATATGATAATAATAATATATCAAATGTTGAAAAATAAAAAAAATATTCCATATTAAATGTACCTGCTATTTGCGATTCCATTGATGATGAACTAATTGAAATATGATGTGATGCGGATGTTGAAGATGACATCGTTACATTTTCTGGTGTATAAAATATTATACCTCTTGCACTTGTACTAAAATATAATGCATTAATTGATACTAAATAACCTATTATTATAACCATTGATACAATTTGAATAAAAAATTTAATTGATTTTCTTTGTGAACTATCTAAATGAAATTTAAAAAATACTGTATCTTTAATCATTAATTCTTCTTTTTCAATTTCATCACCATTTATTGAATTATTATTATTATTATTTATTGAAAATTCTTTATTTGCATTATTTAATCCAAATTTTTGATCACTTCGATTTGTTATACTTGAATTATTATTACTATTACTACTACTACTTTCTTTATCATATGATTCTAATAATGATTCATTTTCATCACCACCATCTTCTTCATTATAATTTTTAACCATTTTTTTAATTTTCTAAAAAAATTTAAAATAAAAAAACACAAAATAAATCAAATAAAAAAATAATAGATATAAAGAAATATATTTATATATATATTATATGAATATCGTATGTGTGTGAAATGATTTTAATTTTTTTTTTTTTTTTTTAATTTTAAATTTAAAAAAAAATAATCAAAAATTAAAAAATTAAAAAAAATATCGCAAACACAACAATTACGTAACAATTATTTTATTTTTATTTTTAAATTTTTTTTTAAATTTTGATAAGGTTACAATAACACCTAATCAGTAGTGATGTGGTGATAATTATTAAAAAATATTATATTTATTATATTTTTGTATTAAAAAAAAAAAAAACCTGTTTACGTTGCACACACATCACAAATAATAATAATAATAATAAATTATAAACATTAATTTTCAACAAATGTTTACAATATTTATAGTCAATAAAATTCTTTAGAGACCCTATTTTCAATACTTTAATTTCAGGCCTTCATATGAGGGGGATGGGAGAGTATTGAATATAAAAAGTTGTTTATTAAGAAGATAAAGTAATAAATTGTTTTAAAAATGGTATCCAATTTGATGGGATAGGAGATGACCAAATACCTAAATTTTGAATATTATAAGTTGATAATAAATTAAAACGTTGTTGTAATTCTTGATCTGAAAATGGATTATTATTTGCATCAACAGTCATAACACCAACCGCTAGTTTATTTGCTGGTATTGATTGAACTGCAAATTGTAATGCACTTTCAAAACCATCATAACTACCTGCATAAGTTGACATGGTATAAATTTTATCAACCGATGTCTTTCCTAATAATGTTAAATTCCAAAATGGATCATAAGTTGCTGCACAAACTGTTAATGTTTTATTATTTTGATGTAATTGATTTGCAAATGTATCAATAAAATTTGCATATCCAATTGAATCTTCAACTGTACCACCAACTGGTTCAATATCAATATTCCAACCATCAAATCCTTCATTAATTGCACTGGTTTTATCATGATAAACACAAAAATATAAATAAATCAATAAATAAATAAATAAATAACTAAATAAATAAATAAATAAATAAATAAATAATTAAAAATCAAATATATGTGATAAAAACACTCTTACCTTGAAATTGCAGAATCAATAAATGGTTGTGGATTTGAAATTAATTGTCTTGCATATTCAATTACTTCTGGTCTACCCCATGGGCAGCATGTTGATAACATTGGTGATGTTTTGATACCATTTGTTTGTAATGGATATTGAACATCTGTAAAATCATTTATAATTAATGATGAATTTGGACCAAGATTAAATCTTTCAAATGAAACTGAATTTATTATATTTTTTAATGATAAAATTTGTTCTAAATCATTTGAAATTGATTCATTTGTTCTTTCTAATCCCATCCATGGCATTATACTTTTGTTATTACCATTAATATTGCTACCATCATTACTAATAACTAATGAATTACAATAATAATTAGAAATTGTAATAAAACAAATTATAATAGATAATAATAATTTAAACATGTTTATTTTTTCATAAAGATTTTTTGATTTTTTATTTAAAAATTAAAAAATTTTAAAAAAAAAAAATAGTTTTTTAATTTTTTTTATAGAGTTAAAGTTTTAAAAAAATCTGTAAATTTTTTTTTTTTTTTTTCCTAAACCAGAGATATACAAATAACAAATAAAATAGTATACATTTAATAAAAATATATCTTTTTTTTTTTATTGAAATAAAAGTTAATTTTCAAAAAGGAATATATTTTGTAAATCTTTTTTTTTTATTTTTTTTTATTTTTTTTTAGGATAAAAAAACATCATAATAATGCTATCTTTGACCACTTCACTTTTTTTTTTTTTTTTATTAGATAAAGATGAAGTGGTTTGAAAAAACTCACCTGTTCAAAAGTTTTAATTTAAAGCGAAAAGGCGTATTGAAACGGTGTTTAAACTCCGAATAATTATTTTTGAAAAAAAATCAGAAAAAAATAGATAAAAAAAAAAATTAAAAAATTAAAAAATTAATATTTGCAAAAATTTCGCTTTTTTTACCAGTAGTTTGATGGGCACGGAAAAACAGTTGGTATTTTATAAAATACCTCAAAAACTAAATATCTATAAATTTTTTTTTTTTTTTTTTTTTTTTTTTTTTTTTTTTAAAAATAGTTTTATAATTTTTTTTTTTCTTCTTGTTAACATAACAATCTATATATCATCTTTTTTTAATCTTATTTACTAATAATTTTTATTTTTTAAAAAGAAAAAAAAAATGAATAAATTAATTTTAATTTTAGTAATATTTTTATCAATTTTAAAAATTTCAAATAGTAATATAATAAAAGAAGACATTGTTCCAAATTCAGTTAGATTAGCATTTACAAAAGAAAGAAATGAAATTAGAGTAACATGGTGGACAAAAGAAAAGATGGAATCACCAGTTGTTTTATATAGTAAAGATATTTTCGAACCAGAATATTATGCAAATACAAATTCAATTAGTGGAGTTGAAGGAGAAATTATGAGTTATGATACACTAGGATTTCATGGTAATCCAACAACTGCAGTAATTAGTGGTCTTGAAGAGATGACAAATTATTTTTATTCAGTTGGTGAAAAGAAATTAAATTTATGGACACCACTTTATAATTTTACAACTGGTAAATTAAATAGTACTTTTAATAATGTTGAACCATTTACAGTTTCATTCTTTGGTGATATGGGATATGGTGGTAAAGGTTTAGATTCAGATAATTATACTGTTTCAAATTTATATCAACGTTCAAATGAAATGGATTTCATAGTACATGTTGGAGGTAACATTTTATATATATTACAACGTGTTAAATTATTTATAAATCAATTTCCAAAAACAAAGTTACTAATTTAATGTTTTAAATTTTATAATTTATTAGATATTGCATATGCAGATTTAACAACATTTTCAGCAATTAATGGTAACCAAACAGTTTGGAATGAATTTTTAGATTCAATTAATTCAGTATCATCACATTTACCATATATGACAGTACCAGGTAATCATGATATTTTTTATGATCTTTCAGCCTATCGTCGTACATGGTTAATGCCAACCAAAGATAAAGATAGTGATAAGAGTTCTTGGTATTCATTTGATTATAATGGAGTACATTTTGTTGGTATTTCATCAGAACATGATTTCTTACCATTATCAGAACAACACTTGTGGGTTGAAAATGATTTAAAAACATTTAGAGAATCAAATCCAGATAGTTTTATCGTTGCATTTGCTCATCGTCCTTTCTATTGTTCAGTAGTTTGGAATTGGTGTAATAATACGGATGATTTCCTTAAAAGAGCATTTGTTCATTCATTGGAAAATCTTTTATACACCTATAATGTTGATCTTTATATCTCTGGTCATACACATTCAAGTGAAAGAACACTTCCAACCTATAATAGTTTACCACTTGGCACTTATGATAATCCAAAAGCTACAATTCACATTACAGTTGGTACAGGTGGTAATGCTGAAGGTAATCAACATCATTGGTTCCCACAACCAACTTGGTCATCAGGTTATAGAATTTCAGAAAATGGTTTCGGTTTATTAAATGTATTAAACTCTACTCATTTATCATGGCAATTTGTCGCAAATATTAATAATACAATAATTGATGAAATTTATATTACTAAAGGTCAATTTAATTAAAATATTTTATAAATAAATAAATAAATAATTTTTTTTTTTTATTATTATTTAATATACATATATATACGATTTGCTTGTCTATATAATTATATTGGCTTATATGATTTAATTTAAATTTAAACCAATAAAATTTAAAACGTCTTTAGATAAGAAATAGGATGAATGAGCAGTTAACATCACAGCATACTCTGAAATATGAGCTTTTGGTTTCATTGCATAATCATATCTATAACCAGAAAATAATGCTATATCGGCATTTGCATTTGTTCTTTGTAATTTTGGTATACATTCTTCATCGTTTTGAGTTGTAGCACTACTACTGCTACTATCTTCATCTTCATCCTCATCCTCGCTTGATGATGATGAATCGTCATTACTATTATTACCATTGGTATTTTGAGTTTGTAGTGTTGGTGGTGTTGGTGGTGTTTGTGTTGTTGGAGTAGTTACAATTGAAATATTTTCCAATTTACTTTGAGCAGATAATAAACAAGGTGAAGAATGAACACTTGATGAATTTGGTGTATTTACAATCATTTGATCAATTTTTTTTGAAGATCTAAACTTTCTTGGTAACTTTGAAAGTTTTTTATTTAAACGGGGTACATATTGAATATCTTGAGCTAAAAACCTTTTATCGATCAAAGGTTCAATTAAAAAACAAACTGGATCATGTATATTTATGAGATTATAAAAGTTGTCACATTTTGGAATTGGAATTTGTGTATGTTTTCTTAATGAGAGCAATGCACCAACTGGACTACCAATAATATAAAAATTGAATACTGGGAAATTTAATTCACCAAATGTGAAATTTGTATGAAATATTTCTCTTTTTTCTTCTTCATAACCTTTAATTTTTCTCCATAGTGAAACATTACCATTACCATTACAATTGTTTGTACTACTAATACCACTACCACTATTGTTTGATTGAATATCTGCACCATCTTCTGATGGTGGTGATACAACAGTATTATTATTATTATTATTATTATTTTCATCGACTACGAGTGGTTGGTTTGTTAGAATATCATAACAAATTATACTGCCAAGACTATGTGCTAAAATTGAAACTTTACCAGTAAAATTTGGATATTCTTTGATAAATGATGCATATTCTTGATTTAATTGATCGATAACTTCACTGTAAATGGGTTGGGCAAATGTAGGAGTACACCACATCAAGAAATCCATTACAGTATCATCTATTACTGCTCTGATTGCAGGTATACCAATCTTTGGTGTAACATCTTTTATTTGAGTTTCAGAAAGTGAGTTATGCATAGTTGAGTGCCACTCTGTACCTACAAACTTTACTCTTTTATCAAAATTCTCTCTTTCCATATTATAAAATATTTTACAAAATGTTTTATTCATTTTTTTTATAGTTTTTACCCAATTTTTATCATGTGAACCAATACCATGAACCACTAATACTAAATGATCATATGGACATTGTTGTTGTGGTTGTTGACTATTATTACTACTATTACTTTGTGTTGTTTGATTAATTGTTGATGGTGGTGGAGTTGTTGTATTTGTATTTGTTGATGACGATGATGATGATGACGATGATGACGATGACGATGAAACAATATTAAATTATTTTATAAATGAACTAGAATTACCAATTAATAATAATATTGTAGAATTAGTTTTATCATCAAAACCATTAAATATAGTTAAAAAAATATTAAATGCAAAACAATTTAAAGTGAATGATATAATTAGAATGAATTGTTTGAAATATATATCAAAGAATATTAAAAATGAAAATGTAATACAATATGTATTGATAAATAGACCAGAGTTAAACTATTATTCAAATAAACTATTGGTTGATAGAATGATGGGTGTTGCAGTGACAGATTTATTTTCGGTGTCTACATTTTTAAATTTAGAATCAAATGATTTACAAAGAAAATTATTGGAAATTGGGTGTGTTAATAAAATTACAACAACTGATCTATTGGCTATTCCACAAGCCTCAAAAACTATTAGAGCTTTATTAAATTCAAAAGATTCAACAATTGAAGATTTAATTTTTTTTATTGAAAAAATGATTCAAATATGTAATATTACCATTATTACTAAAAAATCCATTCAAGATATTCAATCAAATAAAAACTATAGTTATGATTTAAAGATACAAAAATTAAAAGAATCTATACTCGAAAAAGTTTTAGTTAATCCACCAACATCTTTTTATATGGATTATCTAAAACAATATGATAATATTTCACCACTGATAAATGATGATGTAATATATGAATACACATTTTCAGCAACATCTTTAAAAGGTTTGCAATATTCAATAAATTCAAAAAAATTTAAAGTAAAACCAAAAAATCGTGAAACAATTAAAAATGTAGAACTGGTGAAAACTGATAAAATATTTGAAAAAGAAGTTGATATTATTAATTTTTTAAAAGAATATTTCGAAAGTTCTGAATTTAGATTTCATAGTAATATTTATGTCGGTAAATTATTTTCATTCATTATTTCAAATTATTCAATCAAAACAATAGAAAATATTTTAAAATTTTTAAAGCATCCAAGTGCATTATGGTTTTTATCATATAGTTTAGAAAAAAATGGTGGTTCAATTTTAAAAGAAATGATTCAAAATAAAGATTTCAGACGTTATGAATGGTTCATTCAAAAAATTATAAAGTTTAAAATTCAAATTGTGCATTCCAAAAAGATTATTGATCCCGTATGGAATATTGGAATTGATAGTAAATTGAAAATTGATTTTATCATTGCAAGTCAAAACGGAAATTATAATGTATTTGATCAAAATTTAGAAATTGAATCTTTAGAATTAATAAACTATATCACTCAATCAAAATTAAAATTATTAAAACCATTACCAAATCATTGTGCCTATCTTTATTGGAAATCATTAATAAACAATGATTTTAAAATTGTAGAAGCAATTGATAATTTTAATCTTAAACTTATATTTGATTTTACTACATCATCAAATTGTTCATTGAATATTACACACCACGTTGCAGCAGTGGTGACAATAGTAGTATCAGGAATATAAAAGAAATGATAAATTATTTAAATAATATTTCAAAGTTTAAGAGTTTTTCAGATCATTCAATCTTTGAATTTATTAATATTAATTACCAATATTTAATTTCAAATAATCACCAAGAAATCAAATTCAACTTATTTTCAAATGTTTCAATGAAATTAATTATACAAAAGATCATAGAATTAGATTTTGAAGCTGTTTATCAAATAACAAATTATTTAATAGATCGTGGTGAATTTAAAATAGAACTATTAATTTTAGAAATTGAAGAATATGGTTTTATTAAATTTACTTTATTGGATGAATCTGATTCTGTTGGTGATGGCGTTGATGGTTTTTGGTTTATTACCTTAAAGAAATTTAAAATTGACCCTAGAAATGTATTAATACCATTCATTAAATCATTTTTCTCAACATTACAATCAACTACAAATATAAATATTGGTAAATGTGAACAAATTAATTTAATAATCACATTTCTTTATAAAACTTTATTACAATGTAGATTCGATAACAAGGATACAACATTAGATTTAATTCAATATGTTCGTAAATTTTATTATCTAAATGGGTTAAAAATTATAGATGATTATTTCAATTTATGTTGTTATCTTTTTATTAAATCAAATTCCTTTTTAAAATATATATATTCAACAAACAATGGATTGCTATTACCACCATTATATATTGATTATAGATATAATACAATTGAAAACAACAACAACAACAACGAAAACAACAACAACAACAACGAAAACAACAACAACAACAACAACATCAACAACACCCTGTCTCTTATACACAGCACCGACCCCACGCGACTCTGGGGCGGCTCGTGAGGCGGGGGG
>JACAFZ010013221.1:845-12303 GCA_015252675.1 Dictyostelium gargantuum | reverse complement strand
ACATTTTTTTTTTTTTTTATATTTTAAATTTGAATTAAAATGCAAAAAAATTTAAAAAATTTAAAATTTTTTTTTTTTTTTTTTTTTTAATTTTTTTTTTTTTTTTTTTCAAAAAAAGTTTTACGCTCTTTGATTCAATCACGTTGTGTAGTTCGCTTAAATATATTATTATCACTATTATTATTGTTATTTGAAAACTAGTTATTTAAAAACAACAAACATACTTTTATTATATTAAAGTTATATTTCCATACTAGTATGGTAATGCTTAGAATAACTAGTAATACTTTTAAATTTTTAAATTTAATTAAAAAATAATTTATTTTAATATTATTATTATTACCAACAAAAAAAAAAAAAAAAAATAATGTGTATGATTGATTGTTAATAATAATAATAATAATAATTTTTATTATTATTATATCTAATATTTCATCAAAAATATTATAGCATTACTTAGAGTATCAGAATCAATTGATTGGAATAATGGTTTTTTAACAAATTTTAAAAATGATCCAAACATAAATTGGGATGAAATATTTGAAAAAGTTGGAAAAGAGAATAGAATTGGTTTAGAAAAACATTTTAAATTAACGTATGTACAATTTCGATTTTTGTTATTTTAATACTGCTTGAATATATATATATCATTAATATTAACATCATCATCATTAAATTATAAAAAGAGAAAAAATATCATTTGCATGTATAAGCCAAGAATTTGAACCATTATTTGTTCAATCATTAAATAATCATTTTAAAAATATTACACCAGATATTGAGGTTTTTGATGCACTCACTTTAAAAGTTGATGACATAGAATCAAAAATAAATGAATTAAAATCAAATTTAGATGGTAATGAATGTTTATTAAGATATGAGGATGCCGAAACTGTTAGTAGGTATTATTTATTATTAATTAAAAATATTGGTATAAATTATTAATAAAATCAACAATTTATAACACAAAATAGATGATAAATGGCAATATAAATCAAATGAATCAATAAATTTTTTAAGATGGAGTTGTACACAACCTATTTCAGGTGGATACAGAGTAAATGGAGAATTGGTTAGTTGGATAATTATGTACACTGATGGTTCAATTGGTAGTTTATATACATTAGATAGCGCACGTGGTAAAGGTTATGCCAAAAAAGTGGTATCATTCATTTTAATTAAATTATTAGAAAATGGTTTTAAACTTCCATATTGTTTTGTTAGAGATAATAATATCTCTTCACAAAAAGTAATGCGTAGTTTTGGTTTTGATTCCGATTCAAAAGTAAAATGGGTTTTTAATAAATAAAAAACAATTAATATATAAAAGTCAATATAATAATAATAATAATAATAATAATAATAATAATAATAATAATAATAATAATAATAACAATAATAATAATAATAATAACAATAATAAGTTTATTTTAATAAATTTATACAATATTATCCTCTACAAATTTTTTAATACCTTTTGAAAATAATGATTTTAATTTTTTTGGATTTGATATGATTGAATTTACAAAATTTGAACATTCTTTATCATCATATATATAATCTTTAAGTAAATTAAATAATTGATCATTTATATTAAAATCTTGAATATTATCAATAATGAATTTAACCACATGTTCAACTTTACCAAAACTATCTTCATGTTTTTTTAAAAAGAAATTATTTAAAATTATAATTTTTTTAATAAAACTTTGAAGATCAAATGAAATTAATGATTTATTAATTTCATATTGAGTTGGATAATTTAATTTAAAATGATTTAATAAATCAATTCTTTTTGGAAATAAATCATTTATGTCAAATATATTATAATTTAATTTAATTAAAAAATCAAATAATAATAATTCTTTACTATTATTATTACTATTGATGATTTTAAAATCTAAATCTCTATCTTGTGATAATAAAATTTTAATATAATTTTGTTTTAATAAATTTTCAGGTTTTAATGAGTTTGATACCAATTCCATTTGCTCTTTTATAAATGTTAAAAGTTCAACATTTGATCCCAGTATAATACACTGTATAAACATTGTAATAATACCATATTGTTTAAATTTATTTGAATAATTTAATAAATATTCTTTTTGTAAATTAATTCTACCATTGCAGAATTGTAAAAATAATTGTTCAATTTCACAATACATATTTAAAAATTCAAAAATAACCTTTTTATTAATTGTTTCTTTTTTTGCAGTAGATTTTGTTGATTTAATATTTTTATACATTATAAAATAAAATGAATAATTTAAATATAAATCTGAAGGACTTAAAAATGGTAATATCATTTTAATTAATTTTTGAATATTAATTTGAAATTGTTGAGATTTACCTTTTACATCATCATCATCATTATTTTCATTTTCATTTTCATTTTCAATTTCATTTTCATTATCTGATAATTTAAATTCACTTAATTTAGTTAACAACTCCAATTCCGTAAATGATTTTTTAATTTCATCCAATTGAATAATTGATGATGGTAAATTTATTATATCCAATTCTTCATTATAATATAAATCTAAAACTTGTTGGGGTTCATCATGATTTTTATTTCTATTTGGTGATTGTTTTTTAGTGAATTCCCATATTTTTGGTAAATTTAAACCCAATGCTACAATTGAATAACATGATTCTAATAAATTACCCAATGATTTATTATAAATTGGATAATCAACACTATATTTAAATGATTTTGATGATACTATTTTTTTTTTTTTTTTTTTATTTATAAACCTTAATGATGGTGGGTAAATTTCAAATTTATTTAATAAAAGTTGAACCTTTTCATTAATTTTTATAGACGATGATAATGGTGTATCTTTATCTGTTAAACTACTATTATCTATTAAAAATATTTTTCTCCAAATATATAAACAATTTTCTTTTTTTGATTTATCGATAAAACTATTTAATAAATAAATTGGAATTTCAATGTTTTCATTTTTAAAGGATTCTATAAAACTATCAATATTTGGTTTATATAATTTAAATGTTTCAATTAAACTTTTTAATGCTAAACCATTATCAAAAGTATTTATCTATTTAATAATATCAGAAACCTGAATTGAATTTAATTTTAATATTATAAAATAATTAATAAAAAAAATATTATAAAACTCTGAATCAAATTGATTTATAATATTTAATAAAAATATTAAATGTAAAATGTTTGTATGATTTTCTAATTTTTCAATTCTTGAAACTTTTTCTTTTAATAATGTATAATAATTATTTTTTAACATCCATTCAATATCAATAATTTGATAATAATTAAATTTATTTATTGTTGTTGTGGATGATGTTGATTTTAAAATATACCATATATGATTTATTATATATTTATTTTTAAAGATCTTCCAAAATAAAATATCATTGCTATTATCACTATTATCACTATTATCACTATTATAACTACTACTATTACTATTCATTTTATGTGATTATGTTACAAAAAAATATTAATATTGATAAAAATAATAAAAAAATAAAAAAAAGATTTTTAAAAAAAAAAATAAAAAAATTTTAAAATAAAGATTTTTTTAAATGTTAAATTGGATGTGTTGTGAATAAAAATAGTTTAAACATAAATGTTTGAAATAACGATCTAAAAATAGAGAAAACAATTACAACAATAAAAAATAATAATTTATTTGATTATAAATCACAATACAGCTGAATATTTATGTTTAAAATGGTCAATATCTTTTTTTTTTTTTTTTTTTTTTTTTTTTTTTTTGTTTTTTTTTGTTTTATTTAAAATCAACCAAATCAAATTAAAAATATATTATAAATATTTGTATTTGTATATTTATTTCTTTAAATGAAAAAAAAAAATTGAGGAATAAAGTTTAAAAAAAAAGACTATCGATTTCAAATCGAAAAGAATATTATTCTTTTTTTTGAAAATATATATGTTATAAAATATAGATATATATATCTATATATTTGTTAAATAAATAATCTTTATTAATTTTAATTACAATTCATTATAATTGTGAGGAGAATTTAATTTCATTTCATTTCATTTTTTTTTTTTATTTTTTTTTACGTAACGAATTTTGAGAAATTTTTGAATTGAATCAAAAAAAAAAAATTCTCGCGCAGACGTTTTGTGCGTTTTTTTTGAAAAATTTATTTTTTCTCCTTTTCGTTAATTTGTGATACAGTTGTAAAAATGTATGTTGGATTGGATATCACGTATCTCTTTGATGATACACACACACACTAGGAATATAATATTGGTAGAGAGTGAAGGTTATTGGTTATTATGGTTATTATGTTGGATTATTAAAGATTGACATGAAATTAATGTTTATGTCTATAGAGATTGGATATGATAAAGGATGGGATAAAATAACCAACATCGCCTCTACACACTATCACTACCAAAATATAAAACAAACAGGAATTATGAATATTAATATTGACATTTACCACCAATAGGGCCCTCGATAATAAATTTGTTGCTAAAGGTTTAAGACTTTACAGTGCCCGTTCTGTTGCAAACAGAACCAAGACCTTTGTTGCCAAAAAAAACAAGGTTGTTGCCCCAAAAAAAACTGTTGCAGTTGTTGCACCAAAAGAAAAAACCTTTGGTAAAGGTAAACGTGTCATTGCCGCTAAAGTTGCCAAGTTCAACCCATCCATCCCAGCTGAAACCAAAAGCAGTGCTGCCAAAAAAGTTCAACAAAAAGTTGCTCTCCGTAAAACCATCACCCCAGGTACCGTCCTCATCATCCTTGCTGGTCGTTTCGCTGGTAAACGTGTCGTTGCTCTTAAACAATTAGACTCTGGTTTAGTTTTAATCACTGGTCCATTCAAAGTTAACGGTGTTCCATTACGTCGTATTGATCAAAGATACGTCATCGCCACCTCAACTAAAATCAACATCTCCTCAGTAACTGTTGCCGACAAAATCAACGACTCATACTTTGCCGTCGATAAGAAATCAACCAAAAAATCTGAAGGTGCTTTCTTCAGTGATGAAAAGAAAGTTGAAAAGAAGAAAATCGCCGAATCTCGTGTTGCTGACCAAAAATCAGTCGATTCTGCCATCTTAGCTGTTCTCAAGAAAGAAAAATTCTTAACTGTTTACTTAAAAACTAAATTCTACTTAAAAAAGAATGAATACCCACATCAACTTGCCTTTTAAATAAACTCCTTCACAGATAGATAAATAAAAAAACAATAAACAGGGTATTTTTTATTGTGTAATTTTTTTTTATTTTGAAATTTATTGTGTCATATATTATATTTAATTAAATATATATTATTTTAATCAATCATTTTTAAACTATTAAACAAATCTATATATATTCATTTATAATTATACTTTTTTATATTACCTCCACCAATTCAATTATAGGCTTATCTTTATAATTATATTATCAATTTCAATATAAAAAAAATATTGTTTGTGTGAGCCTAATTATTTTATTTAATTTATCATTATCTTAAATTTCAACATGTTCAACTATTGTAGTTGTTTTAGTTGATGATGAATTTGAATCTGAAATTGTATCATTATGGTGTTTATTTTTAAATTTTTTGTCATTTGGGATAACCCAACTAATTGTAGTACCAAATATATGAACATGTTGACAATATGAATTTGGAGGTTGTATTAATTGAATATAGAAATTTTGGTTCATTGCAAAATAATAAATTGAAAATAAAATTTGTTGTTGAATTGTATAACAAAACCCTGATCCAATTACAGAAACACCAGATTTGTCAATAGGTAAATTTCTATTTTCAACAAAAAATGGTGCAGTTAATAAAGATGTGTAGTTAAATATATCAAATCCAGATATAGTTACACTAAATAATGAACCACTTTTATGGTAATTATATGGAGTTGAAAATTGATCGCCAAACATTAAATATCCTGAATTCTTTTCACTACCACCATCTTTATGTGTTGTACTAGTAGATTCAATTGTTTTAATAGCCATTAATAAATTTAAAAATATTAAAATAATTATTTTAATATTCATTGTTGTGTACTATGTTTATTTTTAATGTTTTAAAATGTTTGTTTTTTTTATTTATCCCAACAATATTTTTTTTTTTTATTAATAAAAAAAAAAAAAAGTATGAATTAATTAGTAGTATTTTTAAATTCAAAACATTAAAAACAACAGTTTAATAATAATAGCTCATTGAATTATTTAGATTTAAATTTACACCTTTTTTAGTAATTTTGAAATAAAGTATAAATTTAGAGGATTATATTTTTATTTTTGAAATTAGATAGTATAGTATTTAAGTATATACAAAAAACTATTAATAGGAATTAAAAGAGTTAGAAAAAAGAATAAAAAAATGTTTTTCCTTTTAACAAGTTGTATAATGAACTTTTTCCTATTGGCTTTTTGCACAATGGTTTTATTCTTTTTTTTTTTGTAGAGATTATTATACCATACAAGGTGTGTTTTTATAAAAAAAAAGATTAAAATAAATAAACATGTACAATGGATCAATATAATGGTCTATATCACAAGCTATTTTATTTTATTATTTTTCACTCAATGTGCTTAATCTATTGTTCATATTACTCTCGAATTTCTTTTGTTTTCTCTTTTGAATGACAAAGTAAGCGGCGATAATTGAAGCAACTGCAGCAAAACCAAATGAACCAACAATAATACCAGCGATTTGTGTTTTTGAGAGAGTGGGTTTTGATGATTCACAAACTGAGTTTTTATCATCACTTGAGACAGGAGTATTATCTAATAATACTGAAAAGTCGGGATCAAGTTTAATTTCTGATTCATAGTAGGGAATTGAAATACCAATATATGATTGTGCAAATGAACCACGATTATCAATGTTATTGTTACCATTTTCATTACCAATTGTATTTAAATTTGAGTCTAATAATACATTATCAATTGATTTTATTTCACCATCAATTATAGCTCTTTTAATAAATCTACCATACAATGATTTGTTTTCAATTTGTAATTTGATATAGTTGAAATTATCACCAGTTTCACCAAATTCTTCAATTGAACAAATATTGATTGATTTTGAAGATTCAAATGATGCTGCAATAATTAATTGTAATGTATTTAGACCATTTGAAAATGGATATTCAGTTATATCAACTGTGAATTTGATTGTTGATGGATTCATTGTTAACTCTTGATTTGCAAAATTAATAATTGTTTCATTGGAATACCATTCTAATAATACTGTAACATTGGTGTTGATTTGATCAGGAGATGCATTAATACTTGTAACATATTGATTTTTACCTTTTTCAATTTCAGTTACTACCCAATGATCAAATGTGAATATTTTAATTTGTTTTTGGCTGAAATCCAATTCCCTTAATGATACAACTGAGATTAAGGATTTGTAAAATATTTCATCAATGATAGCTCCGTTATTGCTACCTTCACCACCAATTGGAATTTCAACAGTTGGTGATGTTGTATTAGTTGTTGGTATTGGTACTATAATAATTTGAGAAGTACAAGAACTACCAACCCAAGGTGATAAACAGATACATCCAATATCACTACAATAACCGTTTGAACTGCCACCACATACTGGATCACCTTTACATTTTTGTGGAGCATTTGTTGGAAGGTTTGCAATATATGGAGTAACTGTATATTCATTTGAATCAAATCCATTGCTTGTAATTGCTTTAACTGTGAATGGATCATATGAATAAACACTATTAATTGTAATTGTTGTTGAATTAATTGACGATGGTACATATATTGTTACATTTACTTGATTTTTAAATTTTATCTCAATTGAAATTACATTCATAAATCTATTACCAAATAATTGTAAACTTCCACTTGTTGATGTAAAGTTTGAATTTGATTTAATAATTGGTACATTTTTAACAGTAAGAGTTGTATCAATATAATATTGCATTGATTTTTTTTGTAAACCAAACGAAGAAAAACCACTATATAAACCACCATTTGAAATAAATCCATAAACTTGTAAAAGAAGTGGACGTGGATAACCGAAACCATATTTCAAATTTACAGAACATCTATATCGGGTATTTGTACTATTGCTTGAAATAACAGATGATACACATTCAACAATTTGCATCAAAGTACTGGATAAATAGACAATTGGATTTTGGTTTTGTTTTAAACCAGATTCTTTATCTCTGGCATCAAAATCAAATGTAATTGTTCTATTTTTTAAACCAACATCAATTGATGTATGTGATACTTTAAAATTTAATAACTCAGGTGGAGTTGTATCATTTGCTTCAAAACTGCAGGTATATGATATTCTATTGGCATATGAATCATTTAAAAATAATCTAAATGGATTTAAGGCTGCGTCTGGTGTTTGACTAAATGAATTGAAAATTGAAGTGATACCACCAAAACTTGTTAAATGAACAGAGGTCATTACATAATCTTGTGATGAACATGGTGTTGTAATATTCAATTGTATTTCATATACGCTAATGAATTTGTCACTAAAAGTATTTGGAATTGCATTATTTAGTGTAAAATTAAAATGATATACTGAATTATCAAGTGAACCCATTAATTTGATATATCCTTTTTCAAATCCATTATAGTCATCTGAAATTTCAAATTTAAAACCAATTAATGAATTTGGTCTTTGAATCGTTGGATTATTATTTGGTAATTTTTCAATTCTCGTGAATATTGGTCCTGATTTATAAACATCTAAAAAAATATGTTAATATAACAAAATTAAAAATATTTAAATAAGAGTACATACAAGTTTCATTTACAATTAATTGATATTCAGGTGGAAAGAATGGATTTGCTAAATGAATTAATGCAGAAAATTGAATTGTATATTGCACTATACCAAACATTGTACCTCTTGGTATAATAAAGTCACCAGTAAACGATTGTAATGTTTCATCCCAATTCCCATACCAAGTAGATTTATATCCAGAAAATATATCTTGTGAATATTGATCACGTAATTTAAATGCAACTGAAGCACTTTTTGATATTATATCAGGTCTAACTTTAATGTAAAAGGTATTATTACAATCTTGATCAGCCACATTTACATAGTTATTTAAAAATGAAACTTCTTCAACAACAGAAACTATTTTAAATATGAAAATATTAATATTAAAACTATTTTTTGTTGTTGATTTTTAAAAAAAATGATTAGGATTGTACCTACTTTTTAAAAAGAAATTGGGAGATTTAAAAATAACCAATGGATTTAAACTGAGAAAAGCACCTTCATTCATTGAAAACACATTACCTAATGAATCATGAAAATTATAGGCATAGGCGTCAAATGTATTAAAAACAAGTTCGTATGTGCCATTGTTTATATCACCTTCGACCAAAGTTTCACCAGCATAGAAATTTAGTGGATTTTCAAAATTATATGGTTGGTTAATAATTTGAATAAATGATAAACCAGATTCATCATATACTTGTATTCTTAAAATGCAACGAGAATTTGCTATTCCAATAAATTCATAAGATAATACTTTTGGTGGGGTTGTGTCAATTGCTTTTAATAATAGGGTTAATATGGTATTATGGTTTTTTGTGTTAATTGGTATTATAGTATATATATTTAAAGGAGAGATATAACTAAACACTTACATATATTAAAGTTATTAACGTTTCGACCATTTTGAGCACTATTTACAGGCACTGCAATAACATAATATGGATTAGCATTATTTATTGAAACTGGTTCCATTGGAATAGCAACTTCATGATAAAAACGACTCTTATTATTATGGTCATTAGCAATGAAACCAAATGGCCAACCTTTATCAAATGAAAGAGAGTTATAATTAAATTGATAAATGTTTAAAGTATTTGATGTATTAAATTCATGTTTAAACATTGGTATATCTTGATTTAAAGTTGTAATTGTTGTGTCCGGATATTTATCATATAAAATACCTGGAATGAAATTATTAATGGATTTTATTAGAATACATATAATATGAAAGTTTTGTCTAATAGATTGTTTGTAACTCACCATAAAATGCTATTGGGAACCCAGTAGACACAGTATCAGTACCATTAAAGTATGATAAGCTCAAACCATACTTGTAAAATCCAATATATGTCATATTACCTCTTGAACCTCGGAATTCTTTTGGATCACCACCAGCGGTTTGAAATGGTAATGGGTTTGTTGTATTTGTTCTCCATTGTAATAATGGTATAAACCCACTACCATATTCTTTAACTGGAATTGTATAACTTTGATTTGGAAAAACTTGAATTTCATCAACAAAAACATCATTAGGATCTATATTGTGTTTGTTTTTGTGAAAAACTATTGTTAATAAAAGTCTGTTTATTTATTGATCTATTACAAACCATATTGTACACTTACAACGGTATGGATTTTCAAAATTAAGGGTAAAATTACCAACAGAAAGTACCAATTCAAGTTTCCAATATGGTAGATTCATTTCAAGATAAAATGATGTCAACCTATAAACAAAATAATTATTACCACAGAATGTAAACCCATGGGCAAGTTCGGTTACTTCATGATTTAATCCATCAACTTTAACTAGTCCATTTATACCATCTGATACCATTAATACATTTGCTTGTACTGCATAAATATCTAATTTACTATAATCAGGAGCTATTGTGGAATAAAAAAAAAAAATTAAAAATTAAACAACATTATTAGCAATAGAATTACTTATAAATTATATTACCTATTTACATACTTTTGCATGTAAATTCAATTTGATAAGATACAGAATCATTTAGCGATGTTATAATTGTAAAGTTGTAAATTTTAATACCAATTTCAACAGTAGCAAGTAGCGTGAAAACACCAGAACCATTTAGAGTTATAAAACTACTCACAGTCAGTGATGGTTCAGACACTTGAATAGTAAAAGTTGAATTTTCATTTAAATCTGGTGTATAATCAATAAATGAAAATACAAACATTTGAAGACAATTAACACCTCCCAATCCAGATGGATAACCCGAAAATTCCCCTGAAAATTCTTTATAGGTTTGAGTAACAACTAAATTTGTTATTGGTGATGTTATTGGTGTAAATTGACCTTTAACAACTAGATTGTTATTATTTCTATTATTAAATAATTGAAGCAATACAAATATTAAAAATAATTTTAATTTATTCATTATATAATTTTGTGTATGTTGTGATTATTATGATTTTAATGATAAATTCAATAGCATGATTTTTTTTTATAGGTATTTTTTTTTTTTGTGGGTATATAAATATCTTTCAAATTTAATTTTTGAATAAATTTTATAATATTCAATTATGAATAGTTGTAGTGGTACATACACTTTACAAAATATCTTGTTTTTTTTTTTTTTTTTTTTTAATGTAGTTTTTTTTTTTTTTTATTTTATAAATTTTTAGCATTTTTACCGGGACGGAAGACAACAGAATGGGGTTTAAAGAAGTCCCATTATAGTTTTGTATT
>JACAFZ010013110.1:0-12311 GCA_015252675.1 Dictyostelium gargantuum | reverse complement strand
CAATAAAATTAGGGGGGTCTGTTTGAAAAAGTTAAAAAAAAAAATATTTTATTTTTAATTTTTTTTTTTTTTTATTTTTTTTTTTAAAATTTGGGTGATCGCGATAACGTCTTTGTTGTTGTCATTTCTCTGAAAAAAAAGAATATTAAACTGTTTTAAAATGGTAAAAGATTAATATAAAGAGTTATAACTCTTTTTTTTTTTTTATAATAACTGAGATTTTCTAATACGTGGTCTTCTTATAAAAAAAATGAGAAATTAGCCATACAACTATTATTATTTTTGTTTTACAGATCGTAGTTCAACTTTCTTTTTCGTAATACGCATGTTCTAAGGGTTATAAATTTTTATTTTTAGACTAAAATTTTTTTATCAAGCTTATGTCTTAAATAAATATTCAAGTGACAGAGGAATATTTATTAATTATATGTAATATATATATTTCTTTTTTTTTTTTTTTTTTTTTTTTTCAAAAACTTTATTTTTTTTTATTTTATTTATTTTTTGTTTTTCAATTTAATTTAATACTATTGAGGGGGAGGTGAAATAGTGCTTTATTAAAAAAAAAAAAATGTGATCTTCAATGATTTATTTCTATTTTTATTTTGATAAATATATAACCTCATAGAATACCTAAAAAATAAAAATTAATAAATAAAAGGGACTATATTCATTAATGAAAAAACTAATATTGTATTGTTTAGATCAACTTTTTTTTTTATATTACATTCTAAAGGTTATATAATTTTTTTTTATTTTATTTTATTTTATTTTATTTTATTTTATTTTATTTGTTTAGGTGGTTTTTGCAAATATTCAATATTTTCATTTTATATTTTTGTAGGATTTGTATTAATAAACTAAATAAAAATTAATAATCACAGTTTAAAAAAAAAAAAAAGTTTATATTTAAATAAAAAACTATTTAAATGATTTATTTTTATTATAAAAAATAAAAATTTGAAACTATTACCAAAGGAATTAAAATACACAATATTATTAAAGAGATTTGAGCAATTAATTTTGAATATTTTTTAGGTATATGGGATAAACTTTTAAAATGATTAGTTATAAAATTATTTTCTTCCCAATCAATGGTTTCAAATGATATTTCTTTTAAGATTGATTGTTGATCTCTATTTAATTTACAATGATTTGCTTTAAATTGAACTGATTTTAGATAAATTGCAAATGGAATTATAAAATTGGCAATTGAGCCAAAGAATAAACTTGAGTAATTTGATAAAATATTTAACCAATCACCAGTTTGAAATGGTATTACTATTATCCATGGTAATAAAATTGCAATAAAATTTGCATATCTTGGATGAAGTAATCTATTTTGTGTTAAGTTATACCTTATTATAATACTAAAAACTGGTATACTAGATGCCAATACTACAAATGGAAATAGATAAACTGAAAATTTTGAAAATAAATTTGATTTAATACTTGAATTTATTAAACTTAAAATATCAGAACTACTTGACATGTTTGAAAAGGTTAATGATCCTAATATTCCAACTATTATAAATATACCAGTTGAAATAGAAGATGAAATCCAAATTGATTTCTAAAAAAAAAAAAATAGGTTAATAAATCCTATATTGAAATTTGTTTAGTTTTAAGACACTATCACTTACCTTTACATTTACAGTTGGTTTTGATTCATTAACCCACGAAGGAATTGTTGTTATGTATGCATAATTAAACATACAATTACCCATTATTTGAGAGATACCAGATTTTGTACCAATCAGAGGTAAATAATCAGTGTGTAACCCCAATAAAACGAAAATAATGATCCAACTAATTACAATGATAAACATAATTGCAACACACGCAATTTGTATAACTATATTATCATTTAAATTCATAAATCCCAGTGGTAATACAATTGCAATTATCAATAGATAACCAATTGTAAAAAACATATATTCAGAGAATGGTGAAGATTGTTCAACACCTATAAAATCTGATTCGGTAATACAAATCCAACCATTTGTAAAACTAACACCACATGTTTTTTTAAAAATAAACAATATAATACTATCCATCACTTGTGAACAAATTATAATTGAAGCTATATTTGAAATTAATAAACTAGCATTTATAAATAATTGTGATATCAAGTAACCAAATTTTCCAAAATAAAATCTACAAATCATCGTAAATTCAACACGTAATTGAAATCTAGAGTTTTCAGGTATCGTAGACATTGATTCAATTATAAATAATCCCGCTAAACTACTTAATCCCAACATTAAAAAATAACCAAATAAAGTTAATATCCAACCACCTTGTTGAAATTCATAACTAATTTTTACCATTCCAGGTCCTGTTAAATTTCCAATTAATAAACAAATGCCACCAACCCTACCACTTTTTTTAAAAATTAAAAAAAAAAAGATTAAAGATTAATTTTAAATTCTATTATAATCTATTAATTTTAATTATATATATTAAAAATTATGTAATAATACATTGATTTTAAACCAAATTTTTTAATAAATATTTCATCCTGTGATTCATTACTAGATATTTCTAATAAATTAAATAAATGTTCTTTTTTTCCCAATTCCACATTTCTTAATGAATTTGAATCAATTTTCATTGTTTCTAATAAATTAGAGGTACTATCAACTGATGAATCAACACTATGATGATCGCTTGTATTTGATTCTGGTGTATTGCTTCCTTTTTCACTACCACCACTACAACTATAGCTATCATCACCAATATTTATAATTTCACCATCTTCCATCTATATGTATATTTACTATTTATTTATTTTGAATTTTAATTTTAATTTTAGAAATAAATAAATAAATAAATAAAAAAAAATATATAAAAAATTAAATTTTAAAATTTTAAAAAATTAACTTTTTATTTTTTTAAATTATTAAAACAAAACACACACACAAACATTTATAAATCCCCATAAACATACTATATAAGTTTATATATAATATATATATATATATAATGAGAATTAAAGGTAAAACATTTATTGTAACTGGTGGTGCATCTGGTTTGGGATTAGAAACAAGTAAACATCTTAGTAAATTGGGCGCAAATATATGTATAATGGATATGAATGAGGAGAGTGGTAATCAGGTTGTAGAGGAGTTGGGTAGAGATAAATCAATATTTTCAGCAGTTGATATTACAAATGAACAATCGGTTATAGAATCATTAGAAAAATTTAAAAATAAATTTAAAGAGATTCATGGTGTTATAAATTGTGCAGGTATAGCAGCTGCAATGAGAGTGATTAAAAGAGATGGCGAAATTCATTCATTGGATCTATTTACAAGAGTTGTTATGGTTAATTTAGTTGGTACATTTAATGTAATTAGATTGGTAGCTGATATAATTAATAAACAAAAACAAAATTCAGATGGTGGCAATGATGAAGAGAAAGGTATATTCATCATGACCGCCTCAGTAGCTGCATTTGATGGTCAAGTTGGTCAAAGTGCATATTCTGCCTCAAAGGCTGGTGTTGCTGGTATGACATTACCAATGGCAAGAGAATTTTCAACTTTAAAAATTAGAATCAATACAATTGCACCTGGTACATTCGAAACTCCAATGGTTTCTGCATTACCACAAGCTGCAATCGCCTCAATTGAATCAACTATACCATTCCCACCAAGAATGGGTAAACCACATGAATATGCATTTTTATGTCAACATATAATTGAAAATACTTATCTTAATGGTGAGGTAATAAGATTAGATGCTGCACTTCGTCTTGCAAAATTATAATTAGACCATCTCTCTCCTCTCATAACTATTAAAGTTTAAATTGTAAAAATTCAATCAATCATAATAAATTACAAAAAAAATCTAGATTTCACCAGTTTCTTTAATACCGGTGCACCTTTTCACTTTTTTTTTTTTTTTTTTTTTTGTTTTTAATTTAATTTTATTTTAATTTTAATTTTAATTTTTTTTTTTAATTTTTTTTTTTTTTTTTTTAAATTAAACACTACCCCTCCTCCAAAATGATTAAACATTCAAATTCATTTAAATAAATACATAAATACTCACACACATATACACCACAGACAAACATGACACCTTATTTAAAATTAATTAAAGGTTCACATACATTATTATCATTTTTTTATATTATTGCAAATACAATTTTAAAAACAATTCAAAATGTTCCGACTACACATAAAATAATATTGGTATCATTATATTATTTAATATTTATATCATTTATTATTAGGTTATATTATGATTCAGCTTTAAAATTATTTCAAAATTATTTAAAAAAAATTTAATTATTATAATTTATTATTTTTCAATAAAATTAATATATTATTCAGATTATAAAACTAAAAAAAGATATTAATAATAATAATAACATTTATTATTTAGAAAATTCATATCAAATTGAAAATGTTTCAATGATTTCATTATTTTTTACATTATTTATTTCAATAACATTATTTTCAAGTTTTTCCTTAATGGGATTTTCAATAAAAGAATAGATTAATTAATGGTGTATTGTTACTATTATTATTATATATTATATAATATAAATAAAATAAAATCATTATTTTCTTTTTTTTTTTATATTTTTTATTTTTTTTATTTTTTTTATAGATTATGTGAATTACTTTATATATGTGCTTCTTTGGCTATTATTACTTTGTTTTTAATTTTATTTGATATTTTTGATGATCGAATTAAATATTTATTTATTTGTTTTATTTTATTTTATTTTATTTATTATTTATTGTGGTAATACTAATTTTTTTCCATACATTTTACTTTTGAAATAATAATAGAAAAAGTCAGCATATAAAGCGGTTTGAATTAAACCAGCCAACATTTCAATTTTACCACTCCAATTGTAATAAAAGATTCTATAAATCCAATTTAAGAAATAAAATGCTCTATAACCGCCCAATAAAACAATGTAGTTTGAGGTCAATGATTCAACTTCACCTGTTCTTTGTAAAAGTATTAATTGTGGAATAATTGCAATTGATTCTAAATAAATTGAAAATGTCCAAAGAATCTAATAGATAGGTCATCATCATCATCATTCATCATCATTCGTCATCATAATTTTGTTTGTTGTTTAAAATATATTAGTACATAATATTTCATGATCGTCCTTTATTGAAATTTAATAACAAAAAAACATACCTCTAAAAATGTACTATAAATACCTGGTACACTATTATCAAAAGTAAATAATGAAACTACAATACATGGTACAATTAAATAAATGATTTTAAAAGTATCATGATCTTTATCATATGTAAATTTGAATTTTCTTCCAATTAAATTTAATGTATAATAAGATACGGCTATATATGTAATCTTCATAAATGTAATATAAAATGATATAAAATTTGTAAATAAATCAAGATATCTTGTAGTAAAAACAATTGTAAATAATAATTGTGATTTTAATGATATGCCTAATATAATATAATTGTGTTAAAAATTAATAAAAATAAATAATTTATTAATATACATATTATGTAAAATAATTAATAATAATAATAATAATAATAATAATAATAATAATAATAATACAAACCTGCACATGATTTATCATTTTTAATTTTAAATAATAAAATTAACATACTACCTAAATGTAACATATCACCTAAAAAACTAAATAAATTCATTTTATTATTATTATTGTTATTAATATGATTTTTTTTTTAAAAAAAATGATATTTATATGTGTATTCGTATAAATTTAGAAATAAATATTAAATATTAAAGTATTGGTGAGGTGTCTGTTATCTTCTTCTGTTGTTTTTTTTTTAATTAATGTGTTGTGTGAAAATCATTAATTCATGAAAACCAAAAATAAATTTTTCAATTTTTTTTTTTTTTTTTTTAAAACACGATGTGTCATTATTTTATTTTTTTAAAAAAAAGAATTTTATATTAATTTTTTTTTTATAATAATAATAAACAAATACTATGTGTATTAATTTGTAAATAGTAATAATAATAATATAGAAAATAATAATGTCACATATATTACAAAAAGATAAAAGATTCTTTTTATATCAAGAACCACCCCCTGGTTATATTGCTGGTTTCGGTAGAGGGTATGTATTTTTTATTATTATACCATATTATAAAAAAAAAAATATTTTAAAAAATTAAAAAAAAAAAAAAAAAAAAATTAATTTTTTTAAATATTTGAAAAAAAAAGTTAACCAATAATCAATAATAATGATAATAATGATAATAATGATTATAGGGCAGTTGGGTTTACAACTAGATTAGATATTGGTACTGCTAGAAATTCAGATTTACCAGGTGGATTTTCAGGTGCAGGTAGAGGTGATAATAAATTTAGATCAAATAATAGTAGCAATGGTGTAACAAATAGTGGCGATGATGATGATGATGATGGTGGTGGTGGTAATATAGGTGGTGATAGAGAAGATAATGGTAAGTTTGATGAGTTTGAAGGTAGTTCAAGTGATAAATTTTTTGATTCAAACAAAGGTTATGATCAAGAGGATAAGGATGCAGATGCAATTTGGGATGCAATAGATTCAAAAATGGATTCACGTAGAAAGAGAAAAAAAGAAGAGACAGAGAAATTAAAGGTCGAGCAATCAAGACAATCACGTCCAAAAATTCAACAACAATTACAAGATTTAAAAAAAGATTTAGCAACAGTTTCAGAGGATCAATGGGCATCATTACCAGATGCTGGTGATTTATCAAGAAAGAATCAAAAAAGAAGAGCTGAAATTTATGTACCTGTACCAGATTCATTGTTAGAACGTGCAAAAATTGAAAATGAAACCTATTCAATTTTACAAACAAATACAGGAGGAGGATCATCGAGTGGTGGGGTTGATAATTCATCAGGTACATCAACTACTGATTTAACTCAAGTAGGTTCAGCTAGAAAAACAGTATTGGATTTAAAATTACATCAAGTTTCAGATTCAGTTAGTGGAAAGACATGTGTTGATCCAAAAGGTTATTTGACGGATTTACGTAGTAAACGTATTGCATCGGATGCAGAGGTTGGTGATATAAAGAAAGCACGTTTATTATTTAAATCTGCGACCACCTCCAATCCAAAACATGCACCAGGTTGGATTGCTGCAGCAAAGCTTGAAGTGTTGGCAGGTAAAATGTTGGATGCACGTAGAATCATAGCACAGGCTTGCAAAGAGGTGCCAACTAGTGAGGAGGTTTGGATAGAGAATGCAAATCTTCAAACCCCCGATAATGCAAAGATTATATTGGCACAGGCAGTACGTGTGATTCCACATTCCGTTAAAATTTGGTTGTACGCAGCAAACCTGGAGAAACAATTGAAAATGAAGAAACGTGTACTTCGTCGTGCATTGGAGTTTATACCAACCTCTGTTAAACTTTGGAAAGAGGCAGTAGAATTGGAAGAGCCTGAGGACGCACGTATTCTTTTGGGTCGTGCAGTTGAATGTGTCCCCGATAATGTTGATCTATGGTTGGCATTGGCAAACTTGGAAACCTATGAAAGAGCACGTGAGGTACTAAACAAAGCACGTCAAGCATTACCTTCATCATCAGAGATTTGGATCGTGGCAGCACAATTGGAGGAGTCACAAGGTAGGAATGAAAATGTCAATAAAATCATTAAAAAGGCAATAAAATCGTTGAGTTCAAGTATGATCAATGTTATGAACAGAGAGAAATGGATCGGGGAGGCAGAGAAATCAGAAAAAAACAAATACTATGTCACTTGCCAATCCATTATTCATGAAACCATTGGTATAGGTATTGAAGAGGATGACAGAAAGAGAATTTGGGTAATCGATGCAGAGGAATGTCTATCAAGAGAATCTATTAAAACTGCAAACGCAATTTACGCCCATATCCTCTCTGTGTTTCCAAAAAAGAAATCAGTTTGGCTCAAAGTTGCCCAATTGGAAAAATCACATGGTACTAAAGAATCTTTGGATCAAACTTTGGAGAAAGCTACCACCAATTGTCCACAATTTGAAAACCTTTGGTTAATGTACGCCAAAGAGAAATGGATCGCTGGTGATGTATCACGTGCTAGAGAAATTTTAGCTCAAGCATTTAAATTCAATCCTGGTAGCGAAAATATTTGGGTTGCTGCAGCAAAGATTGAAAGTGAAATGAATGAATTGAAAGCAGCTAGAAATTTATTGAAAAAAGCAAGAGAAATCGCTGGCACAGAAAGAATTTGGATGAAATCTGCACTTTTAGAACGTGAATTGGGTAAAGATTCAAAAGCTGAAATGACATTAATTGAACAAGGTTTAAATAAATTTAATAATAGTTTTAAATTATGGTTAATGAGGGCACAATTAGAAGAACGTTTATTATTACAACAACAACAGCAACAACAACAACCACCATCACAACATCCTTATACTATTGAAAGTATACGTCAAACTTTTAAAAATGCAACGGTTAAATGTCCAAATAATAGTTCGGTTTGGATTGAAGCATCAAGATTTGAAACTCGTAATCAAAATTTTAATCGTGCAAGAGCATTGTTGGAACAAGCTAAATTTAAAAATCCAACCGATGAAGATATATTTTTAGAATTTGTTAGATTTGAAGACTCACTCGTTGGCAATAGAAAACAGGCAAACACAATATTGGCACAAGGTATTCAAGCATGTCCAAAATCTGGTAAACTATGGTCTGAATTAATTTCAATGGAACCAAAACATTCACAACGTAATAAATGTGTTGATGCTTTGGGTCGTTGTGATAGTGATCCACATGTATTCACTCAAGTTTCAAAAATATTTTGGCAACATGGTAAATTGGATAAAGCAAAACAATGGTTTCAACGTGTCATTACAACATTTCCTGAATTTGGTGATGGCTGGGCTTATTATTATAATTTTATTTTAAAAACTGAACCATCTTCTTCCTCATCCATTTCTACTGAAATCATTAAGAAATGTATAGAAGCCGAACCAAATCTCGGTGAAAATTGGATAAAAGTTTCAAAACAAATTTATAATTCACGTTTAAAAGTTGATCAAATTTTAAAACAAGTTTCAATTAATATTTCAAAACAACAACAACCTCAACAAAAAACTACCACCTCCTCTACTTCAACTACTACAAACAATAATAAATAATAAACTATTTTTTTTTTTTTTTATTTAAAATACATTTTATTGATTTATTGATTACCAATTATTAAATTTGCTAAAATTTGAGATGGATTGTTTTCTAATTCTAATTGTATTTTTTTTAAATTTTCAATTATTATTAATGATTGGTTGGTTATTAAAGTTATATCATTAATTGATTTTAATAATCGACCAATTTGGAGTGGTTGATGAACACCAGTAGAATCATAATTATATTTTTGATTTAATAACTCCAATTCTTTTTCAGTGTATACTCCTTTACGTTTCGATATATCTTTTGATGTAGATGTTAATAAACCATTTATAATCTTTTCATTTTCAATTAATTTTTCAATTTTTTCCAATTCATCTTTTATTTGTATTTTTCTTTTTTTTATTTTTTCTTTTTTTTCTTTTTTAAATATTATTTCATTTTGTAATTCTAATGATAGTGTTGTTGTTGTTGTTGTTGTTGTTGCTGTTGCTGTCGTCGCTGTTTGATTAATTGAATTTAAATTTTGATCCAATTTAATCCATTTTAAAGTATCTAAATAATAATTGTATGATTCATTGATATTGATATTTAGATTATAATCTTTATTTAAAATATTGGTTTCTTTAATTTGATTACTAATACAATCTAAATATTTAAAGTCTATATTATCTTTTTCATTATAAAAATCGATATCCCCTTTATATGTATTTGCTAAATTTTCTAAATATGTTTCCATTATTTTATCAAAATCTATAATTTCAATATTATTATTATTATTACTAACTAAATGTGATTCTATTAGACCATAATCACCAGACATACAAACTTTATCATTGTTGTCGTAATCACTGCTTTTGATATTACGTGCTTTCGATTTAATTTCATTTACATAAAATCTTTTAAACTTATTATTTTTGTTTATATCAAAGACATGATTATTTAATAATTTTAAATTGTCAATTAATTCTGTTAAAATATCACTTAATTCATTACGACTATAGATTACAACTTTAATTGGAATTATATAAATTGAATGAATTGAATAATATGGGAATAATGGATTTGAAAATGATATCCATGATTTTGGAAATATATGTGGTGTTGATAAATATCTAATATAAATTTTGTATGGTTTTTGTTGTTGAAATTGATATTGATATTGGTATTGATTTTGTTGTTGCTGTTGTTGTTCATCCAATGAATTTAAAGTTTCAATAATATTTTCAACTTTAATTTTTGAAATTGTATTATCTTTAAAATTATAAATTGAAATTTCTCTATGTGTAATATATTCACTATTTAAAATATCAGACAATGTAATATAATTATCTTGTAATGCCCTTGATGATAGTATTTTAATTTTATTTAAACCATGATCTTTATCTATATTGTAACCCATTGATTCATAAATACTTTTTGATCTATTTTTAAAAGGTGTTTGTAATAAATTAAATATATCTGTCAAATGTGAATGAATATTTCCATTATTTTTTATAAATGCTTCTTCTTTTACTTTATCATCTTTAGCAGGTATAATTATATCTGAAACTATAGTTTCCGCTGATAATTCAAAATCAATATCTAAATATTGATTTTATGTTATTTTTAAAAATAGCTTAGTATTAATGTAATTCTATCAACCAATCAATAAATAAATCAATCAATAACCTACGTTTTATACAAGGTATTTGATCCTTATAAATTGAATAAAATAAAATTGTATTATCAAATTTAATATCTCTTTGAAAAGTTTCCTTTATATGTCCAAAACCTAAAAATACAACCATTTGACAAAATATTGATTGTATTAAAATTTCTTTAAATTTATGACCCCTTAATTCAAAATGTTTAAATGATTTATTTCCAAAAATTTCACCATATTCCATTAATAGATAATGTGTATTATTTTCTAAAATTTTATACTTTTTTATTTTTTTTGTTTGTTTTTTTTTTGTTTGTTTGTTTTAATCATGATGTCAATACAAAAATATAAACATATAAAATAATATTATAATAAATACATACATACATTTAATAATGTAACTACATTTGGATGATCTTGTAGTTTATTTAAAGTTTTATATTCAACACCTGAATTTCTAATTGAATGTTTTAAAATTTCAATTTCTTTTGTATTATTATTTTCTACTATAAATATTTTTGATACATTTACAGGATTGTGTAAAAGTTTAATATATTTATAACATATACCATTAATTTCTATAGGATCTTTAAAAATATTATTATCATTATTATTACTTTTATTATTATCATTATTATTATTTTTATTATTATTATTATTATTATAAGTAGCCATTTTTTTTGTTTGAAAAGTTTAAAAAAAAAAATTGAAAAAATTTAAAAAAACAACAAATCGCTTAATAACTCCAGATAAAATAAACCTAATTTTTAAAAACTTTTTTTTTTTTTTAATTTATTTTATTTTTATTGATACACTTAAATTATTATTAATATTTTATTTATTTTTATACTATTACTGATCTGTATTGTTGCGATCAATAACACTGTTGTTGTTGTTGTTGTTGTTGTTGTTGTTGTTTGTTGTTTGTTGTTTGTTGTTTGTTGTTTGTTTTTAATATTAATATTAATATTAATATTGATTATTCTAACATTGTTGGTATTCTATGATCAAATAAAAATGAATTACCACCACCGCCATTACTATTATAACTATTTGGTGTACTATCAGAATCTTTTAATTGTTCAGCTAAAGTTCTTTTTAAATCCCATGTATCTTCAATTAATAAATCATCATTGTTTATAATGATTTGACGATTTTCAATTGATTCCCAACGATAGGTTTTATTAATTTCATTATATAGGAAATATTTATATTGAAGGTATATACCTACTGATTCTGGAAATCCAATATTTACATCCCATATATTACCAACATTCCATGTCATCCTTTTAGCTTTATTTACATCCCATTCACCCAATTGACTCATTGATCCTACTATATATAAATTTTCACCAGGTTGAGTATTATATAATAATGTAAATGTAACATTATTACCACAAAGCAATGATGATGATGAGCATCTAAACATTTTGAAATTTTATATTTTATTATTAATATTATTGTTTTGATTAATAAAAAAAAAAAAAAAAAAAAAAAAAAAAAAAAAAAAAAAAAAAAAAATAAAAAAAAAATAATATAAAAAATATAAATTTTAAAA
>JACAFZ010012999.1:0-12329 GCA_015252675.1 Dictyostelium gargantuum | reverse complement strand
TTCGCCTTATTCTAGTGTGCTCGGAGATGTTTATAAGAGAAAGATACAATACAATACAATACAATACTAAATAAATAAATAAAAATACTAATATATTTATTTCAAATAAAAAAAAAAAGAATAATTTAATTTTACAAGATCCATCAAATTATGATCATAGACAATTTTTTAATAATAAAACAAATAAATTAATACCATATTTTATATTGGGAGGTGATCAATTATTTGAAAGTGGTTATAAATTTGAATTTCCAATTGGTAAACATCCATCAGAGGGTATTTTAATTGGTGGTGTTGGCATTACTCAACAAAATTTAAAGAGTAAGATATTAGAAAAACATGGCCAACAACCACAACAACAACCACAACAACAGTATGTAACATCAATTCAATATATTGAACCATTATCAATGATTGCAATTGGTTATAGTATTGGTACATTTCAATTATTTTCATCATTAAATTTCAAATTATATTATTGTTCACCAGCTAAAGAACCATCACTTCAATCTAGTAATAGACAATCACCAGTCACTCAATTCCTTTATCAAGAATTGGAAGATGATGATACCTCATCAATTGGTCATCTTTGGGTTGCTAGAGGTTCAGTAAATAATCAATCTTCGAATAAGAATGTTTCAATAGTTTTATATAGATTGGAGTTTGATTTATCATTGGAAACTAGTGCAATCAAAACATTATCCAATTTAATTTCATTAAACCAAAATACAGAATATCCAATTGATATTGCATTAAATGATTCAAAATCAAGTAATCAAGGTGAAATATTAGCAATCTCTTATCTCTATCAAATTAAGGGTGCAAACGTCAAAGAAAGAGGTGTACCAAGATCAAAATCAGTTTTCATCTATCAAACTATTGAAAATGGTTCCATTAAACTTTATATCAAATTATTTGATCTATTCTTATTGGAAAGATATGGTGTAGATATTGATTCCTTTAAACAACCTTGGCTACATACTATACATTTAGAGAATGGAAATATCAATGATGGTTATCATTCAGCATGGATCGATCAAAATTCAGTTTTGAATAATATATTTTATTCATTAGAAAATAATCAATTTAACAGCAGCAGCAGCAACAATAGCAGCCATAGTGAATCATCATCCAATGGCAATAACATTGAAGAGACTACAACATTTTCAATTAATCACCCAAATTTTAAACTCAAACTATTATCATTTGGATCCATTGATTCAATTGATTATTTAAATCCACAAGAAAGATTGGTGTTAGAGCTATCAAATAGAGGTGCCATGGTTTTCGATTCGCCACAACTATTACATTCATTTTATCAAAAGTTTGTAGAGTTTAATATCTTTCAACATATGAAATCTGATCAACAACAACAAAGACATGACCTTTTAATATTTTCCTTAAATAATAATCTTTTATCAATTATCAATGATTATATATTAAATTATAAATCATCCAATGCAAAATTAATTTTAGAATCATTTTGGAATCATTATCAAACTATTGAGTCAGGTTATGGTTTCAATGATGTTTTAAATAGATTGAAATCATTTTCACCAAAGCAATTAGAAATCGTTTATGTTAAAATTGTTGATATATTTCGTATTCTTACAACATTGGCTGATAGATATGTAAATGAAAATTCAAATAAATTAACTAATGGTGGTAATTCAAACAACAATGGTGATATGATGAATCTTGATAGTAATAATAATAATAATAATAACAATCACAATAATTCAACAACTGCATCATCTTCATCCTCTTCGTCATCATCATCTGTACCAGATAGTTTAAAGAGTAAACTTGATCAAGTTTTAAACATTGCAAAATTTATTGAAATTTTAAAATGGTCACTCTATTTTGGTATATTCCGTCCAAGCAACATTCAATTAATGGAGAGTATTAGAAATCAAACCGTTCAAAAGAGACAAGCCATTAAAGATAAATTAACCATTGAATTGGGTAATGCAGGTAGAAACAATCAATATTTATCAAATAGATTATTGATTGATTTATTCCAATCTTCAATTGATCCAAAATGTGAAATTGGTAGTTATCCACCCTATTCAACCCAATCATTGACACCATTTTTTACAATCTTTTCAAAGTCTTCAAAATTCAACAAAAAGATTGCATTATTCTTTTATTTGTTAATAGATTTATCATTGATTGATTCATCATCAACAACATCACCAGTAAAAAAGAATGATTTAAATTCTTCAAAAATTTTAAAATCATTTTTTGGTTCTTTCCACATCTCAAGTAAATATTATTTCTTTATAATGGGTATTTGGAAATTAGATAATTATTTATTACAAAGACAACAATCCATTGAAAACGGTGTTCGTGGTGATGATGATTTAGATGATGAAGATCCAAATAATAGTTGTAATCAAGAGATTAAAAGTGCATTCACTCTTTTAAATTCTTCAACTGTAACTAAAAAGTATTTATATCCAATTTTATCAAGATTCTATAGTTTTGGCTTCATTAATTATGCTCAATTATTAATGAAAGGTTTTGCTTTTGAACCACAAAATACTGATGAAGCTTCATTATATGTTAAAATCCTTTTAGCCAATCATGCTGTATTGGAGTCCATTTTATTTCAACGTAGTTTTAGATCACGCTATCAAGATTTACCTTTATCTTCAATTGAACATTTATTATTTTCAATTTTTACTTTTTCATTTAATGGTAATTATTTTTATTATTAATAATCATGTACAAATAATTTTATATATTATATATTAATATACCACCGCTACTACACATATACAGTTAAAAAATTAGATGTAATTTTAAATATGTCGTTAGATGAAATTGAAGAACAAGTATTTTTACATTACCTTTTCAAGATTAAAGCATCTTCTTTAATTTCATTATTTTATTTAAAGAGAGGTCGTATTCCAGAAGCATGTAAAGTAAATAGATATTATCAAAGTACAAAGATTAATGGTGATGTGTTTGATGGTCATGATACTATAAATAATTTATTATTAAATTTTGAACAATCATTACCATCCATTCAAAGACCAAATAATTTTATTCAACCATTATTATTGGAACAAAAACAACAATCAAATGACTATGACGATGATGATATTCCATTATTACCAAAATCAATTTCAAAGTCAAAATTAGTTGCACCTCCATCATTTATTCAAAAACCAATTATTATGTCCACACCAGTTCCAAAGTTATACAACGATTCAATATATCTTTCATCCACTTTATCAACTGCTCCAATTGCCAATTTAGAAATATTGACAAAGAAATCTCAAGAAGATCAACAAGAAAAACTTTTTGCTCAACAAAAAATTGCTCAACATGAAAAAGAATTACGTGAACAAAGAGAAATGGAGGAAGAAGAACAAAGAGTATTGGAACAAAAGAGATTATTTGAAGAACAACAAGAAAAACTACAACATCAAATGGAATTACATTTACAGCAACAACAACAATTAGAACAACAATTAGAACAACAATTAGAACAACAACAACAACAAAAACAACAACAACAACAACAACAATTTCAACAGTCTTCGTTTATTGATGTCGGTAGTAACAATACTCCTCAAGGATCACCATTGAAATCTGCACTTAAACTTAAAGGAACACCTAAAAAACAATCAAATGTTAGATTTAAAGATTCTTTAAATAGAGAATACCCAATTCCAAAATTAAAGAAAAATAGAGTCCTTGACAGTGACGATGAAGATGATGATTATGAAGATGATGATCAATACGAAGATGATGATGAAGAATTGGAAGATATTTACAAGGTTGATGGTGATGATGACGATGATGAAGAAGAAGATGATGATGAAGAAGAAGATGATGATAGCACCATTATAAACGATGAAGATGAGTTTGATGAAAATCAAAAACAACAACAACAACAGTTTTTAGCACTACAACAACAACAAAGACAATTCCAACAACAACAACAATTCCAACAACAACAACAACAAAATGATGAAGAATTTGAGGATGAAGAAGAATATGATGAAGAGGATGGAGTAGAAGAAGACCAATTCAAAAATTTCAAGAGACCAACTCATGGCGGTAAAGAACCACCAAAAAGCTTATCAACTTTGCAACCTTCAAAACACCAACAACAAAAATTCTTGTCTGCTGAAGATAATGATAGTGACGAAGAGGAGGAAGATGACGATGATGAAATGGGCTATGGCGATGAAGAAGACGAAGAAGATGAAGAACAAGATTACCGTACTCCAGCAAACTTTATGAGATCAAACATTTCTGATGGATATGGTACTGAAGATAAACCAATGGAAATTGGTTCCTCATCTGATGAAGATTCAACACCACCTCCACCATCAAAGAAAGTTGTAGCTCATAAACCACCACCAAAATCTCAAGTTTCTCAATACGATTCAGATTCAAATGACGATTCATATTCAGAAGATGACGAGCAAGATGATGATGACGACGATCAAGATAGACAACAAATATTTAGTAAAGATCCAAAAGAATTCAAAAATGGTAGCGATGAAAGTGGTGAAGAAATTAATAACGATGATAACAATGATGATGACGACGATGATGAAGATAATAATTCAGATAATGATGGCGTTGACTCTTTAAAGAATTTGTCCCAACCAAAAAACAACTCTGAAGAACAATCCATCGAATTTGATCAAGATGATGATTTTACTAATGCACCATTAGATTCATCCATTACTGAAAATAAAGAAAACGATATAACCAATAACAGTATGGAAGATTCCACCACTACTATCACCACCACTGTTATCTCTACTTTACAATCAGAATCTTTTGATGAATCAACTTTAAATAATAAGGAAGAATCTGAAAATTTATCACCAATTCAAGATCAATCTTCATCATTTTTAAATTCTGAGCAACCAAATGAAGAAAATGATGAGGACGAAGAAGAGAAAGAGGATGAAAAAGAAGATAAAACCTCTAACTCAATGCAACAAGATAAAAGTGATGACGATGATGAAGATGATAATGGTAATGATAAAGATACCTCCATAAATCAATCTCAACAACAAGAGGATAACCAAGAGGATTCCATTCAAGTAGATCAATCCATTCAAGAAGATGAATCCATTAATCAATCTCAACAACAACAAGAGGATAATCAAGAAGATTCTATTCAAATAGACCAATCTATTCAAGAAGACGATGATAATTCCAAAAATGAATCTATTCAACAAGAAGATATTGAGGAAGAAGAAAAAGATGAATCCATTGAAAAAGTAGAAGAGGATGATGATGATATCAAAAATGAATCATCTATTCAACAAGAAGCGGTTGACGAAGAAAAAGAAGAGGATGCCACCTATAAATCAGATGATGATCACCAAGAACAAGACAATGATAGTCAAAAAGAAGATACCGATGACGATGAAGAATATCAAAAACAATTTAAAGAAGATGATGAACAAGACGGTGAAGATCGACAAATGCAAGACGAAAACTACACTGAAGAAGAAGAGGAAGAGGAAGAAGAAGAAGAAGAGGAAGAGGAAGAAGGGGAAGAAGAAAATAATAAAACACCAATTAAACAACCAATTGTTTCCATTTCCAAAGTAACACCAAGACTAAGTCGTAAATCAAAAACCGACAGCATTGCCAAGGCCCTTACCATCTCACCAATTAGAAGAATAAATGAAAAAGAAAAAAAGAAAAAAGATAGAGAAAGAGAAAAAGAAAAAGAAAAAGAAACCCCAATCCCATCAAAACCAATTTCAAAATTAAAACCAAAAGGAATGCAACCTAAAAAAAAGTCTAAAAAGTCTAAAAAATAATCAATCTATCTCCTTACTTATTGATATTACTCTACAATAAAATTTATAAATATTTTAAAAAAGTCAATCTTGGCTCTATCATCATTGTTTATTTTTTTTTTTTTTTATTTCTGGTTGTGTGAAAAAAAACCAATCTATGTGTTTTAAAAATAAGTTTTAAATTTGAAATATTTAGCGCTATTTTGAATATAGATCAATTTTTTTAACAGCTACAATTAATATTCCAAATACTCTTAAATTTTGGCTAAAAATAAAATGGTAAGCTAAAAGTATTAATTGTTATGTAAAATATTATTTTTTTATATTTTTTATTTAATTTCTTATTTTAAAGGTATTCGATTTTAACAATTGAATAACTTGATGATCAGTGGATTTGAAAATGAAATCGTATGAAAATAAAGAAGGATCTAATAAATGGTTACTTTGATTTTTACCAAATGAAATGAATTGTTTTTCATCTTGATAATCATCTAAATTATTTGAATGAAATAAATTTAATAAATAATCTATATATTTTTTTGATTTAATTGAAAGATAAAAGAATATATGATATTTTGAATGTTCAAAAACAAATTCAGTGTTTGTAACTGATAACCATTTTGATTTTATAAGTTGATAAGTTTCTTGCACTTGATTAAAGGTAACTTGGTAAACTTTAATTAATCTTTTAAATAAAAAATTTATATAACCATGAATAGCATGAATATATGTTGCTGTAATTGGTGATATTGATGGAGGTAAGAATATATGATTTAAAATTATTTCAATTGATGATATTATATCAAATGATGATTGATAGGAATAACTAGAAAATAAATTTAATCTTCCGCTAATGAAACTACTATAATAAATACTAAAAATGGAATAACTTTGAAAACTATCCCAATTATCAATATATTTATAAAAACTTGTATCTTTTAAATATGGTGTTAGTTTAGTACCTAATAATTTATCTAGGATACAAGTAGTCAATGGGTCTTCCATTGGGTAAAATTTAAATGGATTGGAGCTATTAAATAAAATTTGAAAAAGATTTGGTGAAACATCACCTGAAAGTGCAATTAAAAATAATGCTGACCATTCATTTTGAAATAATTTAAAATTAATTTTTATTTCTGATAATTTGATATTCGTTGTTTCTGATGATGTTGTTCCAGTTGTTGTTGAAAATTTTAATTTTGAAATATCTTGAATAAACTTCAAAAATAATTGAACAGAGAATAATTTATAACCACTTGAATTAAAATAATCTAAAACTTGAATAATGTTTGTTGAATGTTGGTTATCATTAAAGTTGATTTTAATCTCATCAATATACCCTTTAATTTTATTTGATTCATTTATTTTTGAATTTATAAACTTTGAATAATTATTACTTGGATTATAAAATTCAAATGTATTAATCTTGAATGTACTACTACTGTTACTCAAAAATTGATCAATTTGTTTTAGTGATTCGATATCCCAATTATTAATTGCAACAGTATATGGATATATATAATACGATGATTTGATTCCATCAACGAGGATGCTATTACCTGGGTAATTTTTGAAAAACATTGAATCTGTACCATATTTTAATCTTGCATAATCTATTAGTTGATACATCTCAAATTTGAAAAACAAACCACCACCATGACGATGTTTATGATATAATGAAATATAATTGAACCCATTATAAATAAAATCGATTATATTTGTATCTTGAATTAAAAAACCAGTTGAATTTTTAAATTTCTCTTTTAAATTGAAATTTGATAGATCGTACCATTTATCTGGAATTAAATCAGTAAATTTTTTACTCCTTGTATTGACTATACAAATCGATTTATAAACTTTTTCAAATTTTTCATTTGATTCTATTGAAAAAATAAATTCTAATATTTGTGTATCAAATCCCCTTAAAATTTCAAAACTTAAACCATACAATTTTGTATATAATTTAATAAATTCACAAGTTTCATCAGAAAATTTAAATTGTTTTTCATATTCATTTTCTTTTAATAGTTCTTTATTTTCAGTATTAGGATGGATCTTTAGTTCACACCCGATTGTATATTTTTTAAGTAAAAACTTAAACCTTTTACACTTTTTGTAAGATGTGAATATTTCCAAACCATCATATCATATTTTCCATTCAGTCCATCTATTGGATCATCATAATTTAAAAGATATGTCATATATATTTCATTAGCACCAGTTTCTTTTAGTAAAAATAATTTTGTTAATTCTCTTATTAATTCATTATTATTTTCATTATCACCAATACAATTTATTTTTTCTTGTAATTGTTCACTAATGGCATTTGGTACTAAATAATTTAAATTTATTAATTTGTTTTGAACATTTGATGATGGTGGTGAATATTGAATTGCCAATTTGATAGTTGCCTGGTTAATTATAATTGAATTTGAATATATTTCATTGTTAAATAGTAATTGATCCAAAATTTCATCATTATCATTCTTGAATACTATTAAACTATTACCATTTCTATTACTATTACTATTATAATTTGGCATAAAAAAACTAATTAAAATATTAATAATCCCAATAGATAATTCTTTAACTTTATATTTTAATAGCAATTGAAGTGATTCTGTATATGAATTAATTTTTTTTTTTTTAAATAAATTTTTATTTTTTAAATTAAATTCTAACGAATATTCATCGCCTTTTTTATATTCACCATTATCTTTAAAATATTCATATGGCTGATCATTGTCATTTTCTTCTTTTTTATAATTTAAAATTTCAAAAATTAAATATGATAAATCATTATTATTAAAATAAATTTCTTCATTTGATTCTAATTTACATTTTAATAATGGTGTTTGTTGTTGATCAACTAACCAATTTAAAAATTTAATTTCTTTAAACTTCTTTCTTTGTAAACCACTTGATTTATTTATTTTTTTGATTTGATAAATTATATTATTACGAATATATAAATTTTTAAATACTTTCCAAAATAATATTTCATCTATATCCTCCCTTTCCTCTATACTTTTATTTATCATTGTTTTTATTTTAATTCTTTAATTTAATAATTGTATATCAACAAAATTTGATAAAAAAAAACTTATAAAAACAAAAAAAAAAAAAAACTTTTTTAAAAAAATATAAAAAAATATTTAATTGGTTGAGTTCTGGACAATATTTTGGATAAAAATATAACTTAAGTACCTGCTGCTTGAACTTGGCAACAACCTTATCAAATTACCTGAACATATGATTTAACACGAATTGGGGGCATTATCCATTAATAAATATTTTCCACATTTGATATTGTTTAAATTATCGATAAATGATACAAAATCGTAACTATCCTCTCTAGTAATTACAATATTATTTTGTTTTTTCAAATCTGCTCAGATAATTTTGAACAAACTTTACAATATTAATAATAATATCAAAATAGTATAAAAATTTTAGCAAAAAAAAAAAAAATAATTGGCATGTTAAAAAAATTAATATTATTATTTTTCTAAAGATTTTTTATGAAATAAAACACATTGAGTTGAACAATATTTAAATGTTAATCTTTCAAATGGGATACCACCAATTGGATTTTTACAATTATCACATATTTTAAAGTTGTTTGAAGTTCTTCTTTCAGCAGCTAATGCTCTTTTTTCACGATCTGATAATTTTGATTCATCTAAAAGTTTTGATCTTTGTAAATCTTCAACCAATTTCAATTCCTCAAGTTTATCCTTTTTAAGTTTATCTTGTTCAGATTGTGATTCTTTTTCAATTTTTTCATTTTGTTTTTTAACTTTTTCTTTTTCTCTTTGTTGTTTTCTTTTTTGTTTTTTCTTTTCTTCTTTTTCTTGTTTCATTTGTTTAGTTAATGGTACAATGTGAGCTTTTGAAAAGTCCCATTGATGTTGTTGATGATGATGATGATCTTCACCTGCCCATTCTCTAAATGTATCTCTAGTTTTTTGGTTCAATGAACAATCGTATGGTACCTCTGGACATAAACCTCCAGACATTGTTGGGTCTGCACCATTATTTAATAATAGTTCAATCAAATCACAATTACCATTGATAGCGGCTTGATGTAATGGCGATAAGAATTTCCAACGAGGATTCAATATATTGATATCGGTTGGAAATTGTTTGATTAAATAATTTGTCATTTTTACATCATTATTATCGATTGCAATAAATAATGGAGAGATTAATATATCTTTTTTCTCTTGATTTGGTACTGGCATTTCAAATGATTCATCTTGCTCCAAAAGGTATTTTACTTTCTCCAAATCTCTATCTTTGACAGCAATAAACAAAGGATTCGACTCATAGGCAGAGATTGCCTGTTTCTCTTCCTCTTGTTGTTGTTGTTGTTCAAGTTGTTTTTGTTGATCAAATTCTTTTCTCTTTTTTTCCTTTTCCTTTAATCTTTGATCTTGTTCATACTTTTCTTGTCTTTGTTTTAACTTTTTCTCTTGTTCCTGTCTTTCCAATTCCAATTTCTCCTCGTCAAACAATTCAATATCGACTGAACTAATCCAAGTGGATACTCTTTGGGCCTCTGAAAAAGTTGGGCTAATAATTGGAAATGGAACCGGTCTAATTCTTTCATCGTCTGCTGAAAGAAAACTACCGGGTGGGAATAAAATATCACGAGTACTACCTTTGGGTGCAAATACGAATATATGAGTGGATTGTTTGAAATGATCTTTCCAACTCTCCATCAATTGAGAAATCTCTTCTTTTAAACGTTTTTCGTTGTATCTACGTAAACCTGCACCTGCTGATTTTTTGTTTCCGCCCTCTGCATCTTTTTTACTTTGAGAGCCACCTTGCTTTCTTCTCATTGTATAACGTGAAAATGTTTTATGATCAATGCATTTACCATTTGAATAGGTTGCACCCGAGAATTTACCACCACTACATAATAGCACCACCCATTTCAAATCATTTGATAATACGTATTGTTTAAAATTTTTAACTAATTGATCCAATGATTGTTTTTGTTGATCAGAACCATCGGGTGATATTGATAATTTCTTATACATTGAACTTGGACCCAATAAACATTTAAATACAGATAATTGTAATTTCAAATCCTTTTGAACAATTTTTAATTTTGGATCATTCATTTCAACAGAATTATCTAAAAATTGATAACCTTGAAATGTTTTATAATAGTAATCATCATCATAATTATCTGAATTTTCTGAAACTTTATTTTTATTTAATAAATACTCTTCATCTGATGAATCTGTTTTATAATCATCGCTATCACTTGAATCTATTTCATTTTTATTATCACTATCGTCATTATTATCACTATCGTCACTATTATCACTACCATCTTCTTTTTTATGTGATTTAATATTTTCAATTAATATATTAAAATCTTCCTCAGTAACTGGTTGTAAATGTGATAAACGTAAATTTAAATTATATCTATGTAATCCTGATCTATAATGTATATTTCTAATTTCTTTATCTGTAAATCTTATTAAACATGTATTACAAAAATGATCAAATGATCCACTTGATGGAGATGATGATAATGGTGAATTATTATTATTAATTAAATTATTTAATTCATTTTTATTTGGTGTAGTTGGTGGTGATGGTATTGCCGTTGTTGTTATTGAAATTGGTGTTGTTGTTGTTGTTGTTGTTGTTGTTGGAGGTGTTGTTTCATTTGGTGGTGATAATAAATTATTACTACTACTTATAATAGTTGGTGTTGATGTTAACATATGTGTTAAAACTTCTAATTTATGATCTTGTTGAAACAATGTTGATGTTGATAATTTAAAAATTGGTACTCTTTTCATTTTTTTATTATTGTATTATTGTTTTATTAATTTATTATTATTTTAATTATTATACAAAGAGGAGGTTTTTTTATTTTGGTTTTTTTTTTAAAAAAATCTGTGTGATTGGTTGGTGGTTTAAAAAAAATAAATAATTTATTTTATTGATAATTATATTAATATAATTTTTTTAGTAATATGCAACATACTCTATATGTTTTTTCAAAAAATTAAAAAAATAAAATTAAATTTTAAAAAAATAAAAAATGAAAAATAAAAAAATGAAAAAATAAAGAAAAAAAACATAAATTTGATCAATAAGGGAAATTTTTCATAATAATACTAAAAAAAAAAAACAAAACTTTTAAAAAAATAGTATAAATACGAAAACTTTAACTTTTGGCTTTATAAATTTTTTTTTTTTATTATTTTTTATACTTTTAAACTAAAAAAGGTGAATTAATTAAAAAAAAAAAAAATATATAAAACTATGAATCTTTGAATCTTTGAATCTTTAATCTTTGTTTAAAAAAAAATTATTAATTAATATTATAACAAGTTTAATAATAATAATTTTTATAAAACACATATAATTCAGATTTTCATTATTAATTAATTTTTTTTTTTTTTTTTTTTTTTTTTTAAAATTAAATTTTTTATTTTTTTTTTTTTTTTTTTTTTTTTTTTTTTTTTTTTAAAATAAACGTTTTTTTTTTTTTTTTTTTTAAAAAAAATTATT
>JACAFZ010012888.1:0-12330 GCA_015252675.1 Dictyostelium gargantuum | reverse complement strand
AAATAATATAGTACAAGATTAAATAAATAAAATAAATAAATTAATGAATAGAGTTTTTTTTTTTTTTAATTTAAATCTTTTAAAAAAAAAAAAAAAAAAAAAAAAAAAATTAATTATTATTAAAAGTTTAAACTTTTTTTTTTTTAATAATTAAAATGTTGTTTTGTTAAAAATAAAAGAGTGGATTGTTTTATTTATATCTATTTATTTTTAAAGTTTCTAATGAATGTATATGTGTATGGTTAATAATTTAATAATTTCATTTATAAATTGGCCAATTAAAAGATGTTGATGACCTTTATAATGATCAAATTGAATTGTGCATTTCAATGTTTTAATATTTGAATTTTGATTGATGTGATTAATTAATGATTTAAATTTAATAAATTCAATATCTTTAAAAGTTTTACAATCTTCATTAAAGAAATAATATAATGTATCTATAATTGGTAATTGCATTAGGGTGATAATAAATTTGATTTGAAATATTATAAGCTTCTAAATTTAATTTGATAGTTTGGTTGTGTATGATATATTTTTTAATAAATTAAAAAGTGGTATTGGATTATTATATTTTCCACAATTTCTACCACCATTCCAATTTTTAAATGATAATTTATTTAATGTTTGATTATTTAATAAACCAATTTCAAAACAATTGACCAATTCAATACTATAATCTTTATCATGTTCTTCTCTTTCATCATCACTATCTATATAAATCATTTTTTCATCGGGCATGATATTGATATAAAATGACTATGGATTTTGATTTAGATAATACTTTTTTAATGAAGTTTGGTGTAGTTGGTTGATCGATTAATTTTAATGTTTCAATATTACCACTATGAATTAATACATTATCAAATCCACACATATGAATACCGTATGCACCTGAATTACAATCAGCATAAGATATAATTAATTTTTTAGGATCATAATTTTTAATCATATCAAAACTGTACTTAAAGCTTTTAAATTTTCTTGTTTTATCAATTTCATAATCTTCACCAAAGTTTTCATTATCACTTCCATCTTGTTGAGTATTATATGATACTTTAACATCACCACCCTCATCCTCATCATCATTACCATATATTTAAATTTGAAATTGGAAAACTATCATCATCAAGTTCAATCCATAATCCATCAAAACTAAAAAAACCAAGTTCTGTAAAATCTTTAAAATATCTATCATAAAAACCAGCAAATACTTGTTTAACCAAATGTACTTTTTTTAAATTTATACAATGATGATTTAAATATTCTTTTAATTTTAAATTTGATTCTTTTATAATAGAATGATCCAAAAAATCAGGATATTAATAAATTTATTATTGATAACACAATTAAATTGGAATTAATTGGTGTTATTTTCAATATTTATGTTTTACAAGGTAATTTCCTAGACGGTTTCAGGAGAATTGGAGGGTTGTATTTTAAAAAAGAGCAATAAAACTACAAAAAAAGAAAAAAAAGTAGAAATTATCATCCCAGAAGTTTATAAAAAACCAGTGTGTCCGAAGCTTTGAAATAAAAGGCACCCACCTCGTCACCAAATACAAAAACAATGAGCCAGATCTCGGGTCTATTTAAATCATATTCGGAAAGTTTAAATGAACGTGTCGAAAACATTTCAAAAAAGGTGGACACCATCAATGAAAGGGTTGATAAAGTTTTTATTGATTTAACTAATGATATTGAAGAGATTAAAGAAAAAAACAAACTACTACAGAAGTAAAACCACATGTTGGTTATGATTTTAAAGATGAAGATTTTGGTTTTGGTATGGGCAATGGAGATGAATACCACGAGGATTATATACAATCAACACCCACATCATCCATTCCTTCTTCCATAATAAAAAACCATGATGATACCACAATCACCAAAACAGCAACAAGACCAGTGTCTAAGAAAAGAAAAGAAGAAGAAAATGATGAAAATATTTCCACCACATCCAGCCAAGTGAGTACCAAAATATCACCAATAACATCACCAAAGAAAATAGCAAAGAAAATGGAAAATGCAACAACATCGAAATCGACAGAAACCCCAGAGAAATTAAGTGGTTTCAGAGAACCCGAGTTAATGAAAAATGAAGTTCATAAACGTATTGTTGGGTATTCTTATATTGATGATACGGGTAATAAAGTTTACGTTGATCCTATTACCATAAGTCGCGTTATAATTTTAGATTCCAAACCAAATCCCAGTCCCAAAATACCTCGTGGAAAACTTTACAAATTGGTATTACAGATGGAAAAAAACCCAACAATATTGTTTGAAGATTGGGTACAATCCAATGTTTTTTCAAAATTCAAAATATGGTGCAATAATTGCCGCATTTAATAAAAAAATGAAACAAACAACCGGTTCCGAAGACGATATATACAGTATATAAAAATTAAATACAAATTCATTTTACAACTAATTAATATATACCCACTAACCACAAAAAATATTACAATTATAATTGGGATGGCTTTTTAATTTTTAATTTTTTTAATTTATCGATCCATTTTTTTTTTCTTCGCACCCATTTTCAAAATACACATAATGTCAGGAAATATTATTATACACACAAATAAAGAGAAGAAGAGCACGAAATAAAACAATGGCTTCTAAGAGAATAGCATAGAAAATTCAGAGAAATGCAACGCCATGAGTGTATAAAACTCATCACATCAGGTACCCTCGAAGAAGCGCTAAAACTAGACTAAGATGAATTAACAAAATTGTTGCTATCAATAAATACAAAAAAAAACCCATTCATTGTACACATAGTTGTTAAATATATTACAAATAAACTATATATATTCAAAATGGAAAACAAAATTATATTATGCTCGTCTATTATTAAAATTATTGGTTTTATTGTCAGTGTATATTTATATGGGAAGCCACTTAACCTCCGTTTTTGTTCATTCCCTTTAGTTGGGATGACAACTACTGGTCCAGTGGATGTATTAATCCAGACAATAACTTTCGCCACTTATACATCACTTTAAAACAATGACAATGATTATATCAGAAAAGAAAAAAAAGAATCAATTGCCACAGGTGATATAGTTTATGGAAGTAAAAAAAGAAAAAGATCTTAATAAAAATTGAACATTCATAATTTAATAAATGTTATGAAAAAATCAAGAAAAAGATCAAAAAACATAATGAATACAGATGAATTTATGATCCACGTATTCCAAACACAAGGGAAGTTATACCACACAGGTGCCATATCGGAATTCTACTATATTCAACAATGTGGTGAAAACCCTAATGCAATCAAATTCACCATATATGATTTTGGTTATGCAACAATCACAGCCAAACTCATTAACTTTATTAAAGGCGTCCTTCGATCACCATCTGTTGAAAATAATTAAGAAGGTTAAAAAATCAACAATTAAGTATCTGCAAATTGATATATTAATTCATTTCATTTATATATCTAAAATAATAATAGTAATAAAAAATTTAGTGGTGAAAATGAAAAAGAGTATGATGAAAACGAAATTCAACATGAAAACAAATTGTAATTTAGCATTGGTTTCAAAACAATGGTTTGGTATGAAAATCAATATACAATTATTAAATGTTTAAATATAAAAAGTATTAAAATTCATGAGCATGATAATGATGGCGCTTGGTATTATATATATAAAAATAACCATAGTGAAATTGAAATTATAGATCAACAATTATCAAATATTAAAAATAATAAATTTTCAAAATTATTAATTAGAAATAAACAAAACTTCAATTTTCAGTCTTGGTTTTATCACTGATGAGGAGTGTAAAGCAACTATTAATATCACACTTTATAAATGGAGTAATAGAGATTATGATAATATTATTTAATTCAAATATAGTAAAATAAGATACCATTGTACTTGATGAATGCTATGATCATTATTGTTACAAATATTATCAAAATATAAATCATGTTTAAAGACATTGGTTATATATTCACATAGAGTTTTTGAGATTGAAAAACAAAATCATCCTGAATTAGGTTATGATATAGATTTTAATGGCAATATTCAAATAATAACAACAACAGTTATAAAAAGTTTAAATTTTCACTATTAAATGATAATATTAAAGTAAATGACGATGATGGCGATGACTGTGACAATGACAATAAAAATTTATTGTATTATATAAAAAATATTACAGCATTATCTATTAATGGTGTTCATTTAAAATTGTATGAAATTATTAAACCGTTTCGATTATTACCAAAATAAAAAAAATTAACATTAAAATTTTGTTTTAATAAATTATATTATTTATTAAATAAAAGTGGTGATGGTAATGGTTATTCAAATTGTTGTAATTGTTTTTTTAATGGTAACACTATAGATGATAATGATAATTCAATTAAAAAATGAATGGTTATTAATAAAAGATGAATTATTGTTGTGTAATAATAAAAAGAATTGTTTAAGGGAGTTGGTAATTGAACATCAATATTTAAATTTCTAAAACAAATTCAATTGTTAATTTTCAATTTTCCTCAATTTTCATTAAAGTTTATTCATCTTTAAAATCATTAAAATCATTCTTTGGAAATTTTTACTGAAATTTTAAAATACTCAAAGTCAAATACTACTCTTAAAACTATATCAAATGGTTGTGATTTCGAAAACGATGAAAATATAAAATCATTTAAATAATTGTTTTATTCATTCATTTAAATATTATCATCATTATTTTAATTCGAAATTTAAAGTAATATATTATTTAAAATAAATTTATTTATTTAGGATGGTTCAATTCTTTTAAATATTCCATGTTCATTTGAAAATTCATCAGCTAAAGATTTGATCCAAATATTATTGGAATGTGGAACTGAAAGATTTTACCACGTGGTAAAAATTTATTTTGAAAAGAAATAGAACCCTAAGTTGTGTTTTTTGTTTGCCACATATAAAAAAAATAAAATGAATTTTTTTTTATTTATTTACATACCCTCCCCAAATCTTTAACTAAATCAAATTCCAAATAAAATAAAATAATACACTCCTATAAAAAACGTACTTTAATAAACCTATTGTGATTTTATTATATTTTCAAATTTTAATAAGATTTTTTAAAAAAAAAAAAAAAAAAGAAAAGGATAATAATTAATCTTTTTTGAAAAATAATCAATATAAACAAATATGAGGGGGGTTTTTTAAAAACTAAAATATAATGATCAAATTATTTTGAAATTCACCTTGTAGTAATAGTTAGAAGTATTAAAATGACTTTTTTTTATTTTTCATTCATTTTTTTTAAATTATAAAATAATTAATAATGGAGGTCTATAATAATAATACTAGAGACTATGAATTATTAAAAGATCATTTATTTAAAAAGGAATTGGCATTCAAAGAAAATGAAAATGAATATTTAAAACAATTTTTAAAGAATATAAAAATTGGTTTTAATAAAGATGGTATTTAGTGAACAAGAAAAGAAAAAAGAATTATTATTAAAATTTTATAAAATTAAGAAATCTGTATTACTTTATAATAATTACTGTGAAAAAATAGAATCAATGGTCACTACAAATTATTTAATATTTATAAAAGAAATTGGAGAGAATGATATTAATTTGTTGTATTTTAAAAATTTTTGAGATTGCATTAAGGAATGGTTATTGGGAAATGTTAGATTATGTTTATAAAAAAACATTGGCATTTAATGTAAATTTTGTGAAATGTATGCAAAAATATGGCCCAAAATCATTAAAATTTTTAAATAGTACATTTTATTGGTCTTTATTGTCTATAAATAGAGATGATAATGGTAAGTTATTATTTGTTTGAAATGAATCATCCTATTCAAACAAACGGAGTTATTCAACATCAATTAGTATTTCCATATATTGTAAAATTGGAGCATCAACTTTTAAAAAAAATTGTTATAGAACAAAACATACCAATTTTATTTAGTGACGAAACCATATTTATGTATATAAAATACTATTCATTACCAACCAGTAGTGAATTAAACCCACTCTCAAATTTTATAGATTTTGTTCAAAATTCAATTTATTTATCAATACAGTAATAATGATCATAAAAAATATAATGGATTAGAGATTTTAAATTTAAATTTTTTATTAAATAAAATTGAACTTTTAATTCAATTCAATTTTAATAACACAATGTGTATTAATCAGACTAATTGTAACAATAACAATGGTGGTGTAGTTAATGGTTTTCCCAACAAGAATCAGGTATTAATAAAAACAATTAGAGATATAGAAAAGAATCAAAAAAGAATAAAACATATATTATGTTTAAATATTAAAATCAATTATAAATTAAATAAAATAAAAAATGATGAAAATGTTAATGGAGGGGTAAAATCATTTTTAAAATCATTATTAAATCGTAAAAATTAAAAAATAATTTAAATCATTCAACAACAACAACAACAATAATAATTAAAAATTCAAAACAAATAAATATTACTAAAAAAAAAGATGAAACTGACAAGTTTAACAATGAAATTGAATCAACTTTTAATTTATCTTAAATTGCTAATTTTCAAAATTTCAACTTATAAAGAGAAATTAAAAGAGTTTATATTTTTAATTTTTTATTATCATATTTATTAGATAGTAAAAGGAATACATTATATCAAAAATCGTCACTTGATAAATTAATAGAATATCCCATTAATATTAAATCGGTGTTTGAATATATATATATATTTTGATCAAAAATAATCGTATTTTTAAAATCTACCAATTAAATCAAATTGCAAAAATCATTTTAACATATTATCAAGATTATACTAATATTAAACCTTTACAAAAATTACAATCATCAATATTATTTGGTAATCATAGTGCTTTTATTTATTATCGTAAAAATTATAATGATTTATTCAATTGGAACACCGTGAATCTTTAAACTAATAAAATAAAAAAAGTTGATATTTTAAAATTTATTTATTATTTGAGATATAATATATTATTAGATTATTTGTTTGTTTTTACTCTTGATTTAGTTGAACATATAATTTATTTCAAATCGTTTAAAATTAATTAAATAGGAGGTGAACAAAATTAAGATTGGAAAAAGTGGGCAGTTTATTGATTCGATGATCGTGTTGGGGTGGAAGATAATGAAGATACCATGATATGTTGTATATGGTTATTTTGATTTGGGAGCACATGGCTATAATTAGGAACTAAATAGTTATTTGGTTTAATGTATTGATTATAATGTTGTTGTGAGTGATATAGTTGGTTATTGTTATTTTGAATTTGACGGTTTTGTTGAATATGTTGTTGTTGAACATTATGTTGTAGAATATGTTGTTGGTGGTATTGATGTAATTGATAGTTTTGTTGTTGTTGATAGTGATAGTCTTGCTGTTGTTGAGATTCTGGTTGGTGTTTGTATTGATTAAAATTTTGTTGATATGGCTGTTGTATAGGTTGTTGAGGGTAGTATTGTCGATGCTGTTGAATATGTTGAGGTTGTATTGGTTGTTTTGTTTGAATAATTTTTTGTTGTTCTTGCACATTTTGTATTTGTTGAATGTGTTGTTGCATCGGTTTTTGTAGTATAGGTTGTATATGTTGTATAGGTTTTTGTGTCTGGTTATAAATGATATTTTCTTGTTGTATTTTACGAATTGAACAAGGGGAGAGGCGCATAGGGGTATTTTTAACAGGTTCAAAATTTTGCTCCCCATAGCTATTATTACTATTGTTATTATTCTTTTTATTATTATTATTATTATTATTATCATTATTATAGTCATTATTATTACAAATAATATTATTATTATTTAGATTTTTATTACCATTATCATCTTCATCATTTAAATCAGGAATTTCATGATGTCCATTTTTATTTAATTTATATTGGTTTAATTCTAAGATAGTTGATAAATCATTATCGAAATTAATAATATTATTTATTGGAGGATATTTTAATGGTGAAAGAGTTGAAAAATAAATATTTTTATTTAAGTTTATATTTTCATTAATCTGAAATAAAATAATATATTTAGTTAGTTTTAAAAATAGTTTCTTAAATTTTTGTTGTATTTGTTTTTAAAATTACCTCTACTAAAAATTGTTCAATTGATTGAATTTTCATCTTTAGAATTTGCACCAATTTTATGAAGAATACTTAAATATATATATATAAATATATAAATAAATATATAAATATTATTTAATAAGGGGTAGGTAAAGTATTTACTGTTTGTTTGTTTTTTTTTTTTATTTATAATATTTTTTAATTAAATAATTTAAAAAAAAAAAAAAGAAAAAGAAAAACGATACATAAAATAAAAAATAGCCTCTTTATTTTTGTTCAGATTGTATCTGAAACCACCATCTTTTGTGAAACGATAATATTATTGTCATTCTATAAATGGTGGATGTGGTTAATGTGGTTATATGATTATTTTTAGTGGTCTTGAAATAGAAATTTTGTTGTGACCTCTCTAATGTGTGAGTGGTTTAAAAAAAAAAAAAAAAAAAAAAAAAAAATTTAAAATTAAAAATAAAAAAAAAAAAAAAAAAAAAAAAAAAAAAAAAAAAAAAAAGTTATATATTTTTTTAAAAAATAATAAAAAATGAAAAATACTATTATATATATATAATATCAAAAAAATTGACCAACCACAGTTTAATTTCAAATAAATATAAAAATTTTACCCCCCCAAAAATAAATTGAAAAATAAATTAAAAAATATATATTTTAACTGATTCTATCACACACAATCTCAAAAATAGTGTATATTTTCACCTTCCACCAAAAAAAAAAATAAAAAAATTAACTGATTATATTCCCCCAAAAAATTAAAGCTTTAATTTTTTTCAATAAAATAAATAAAATTTTTGAAAAATATTATTATTTATTTCTATTTATTTTAAAAAATGAAAAAAATATCTATATTAATTATTATTATAATATTTATCCAAATAGTAAATGGTGACTGCGCTCTAAAAAGTCCAGGAAAGTTCTCGTGTAATGAAAATAATATAACAATAGCACTCTATGAAATGAATAGTGTAGAGGTTGAATCTCAAGTAACAGTTGATGGAGGGTACTATTTTGACTCAAATACTTTCCCTTTCAAGACCCGTGTTTGTGATCAATATATCGGCAACATTTTAATATATTTTACATTTGGTATACATAATATTCCCAAAATTCCAACTTATGGAGGTCAAATTAATTTTGGAGGAGATTTTATTTTCGAAAGAGGTTTTAAATTGAAACCACTTTTTTTTTTAATTAATGGGAAAAAAAATGATTCAAAATATCAATTTGATAATGATACATCAACGTTGTACACTACTTTTCCCCAAGGTTGTGGCTATATTACATTGGCTGATAATAAAAATATCAACATAAATGCCTCTTACCAAGACTCAACTTTTATAGATGCAGATGTTATAAACAACCTTTTTATTTTGAATGGAACAAATCTCAATGAACCAACAATTAGTATTACCCCTATTTCAAATTCAGAGATGGTCCAAACAAATTTTACTGTAACAACCCAACAAAATCACAATTCCCTTATTTTACCTTTCGAAGATAGTAAATACCAAGGTTCATATATGGTCAATGTTAGCGTATGCCAAAAATTTAACAAAACTTATACATATACTTTCTTACCGGAACTTATGTACCCTCAAAATGTTGTGGTACAGCAATCAGGAGGTTTGGTAACATTTTTGGGCCGCAACTTAAAAGTTAGAAATGATGTAACTGCCAAGTTTGGAAACTATATAGTCACCTGTATTAAGGATTCATCAAATTATTCAGCAATACAATGTAACATACCATCTCTTAATGGTGAATATGGTTATAATATTAACTTTAATATTACTGTATGTAATTCATAAACTCATTTTACTTTTTTTTTTTTTTGTGTTTATTGTTGTTAATTGTTAATTTTATTTAATTTAGTTTGATGGAAAATACACTACAAAAAACATTCCAGTATCGTATGACCTTCCTTTAATAAATAAAGTAGTTCAAAAAATCCAAGGTTCTAATGTATTTGAAATTGGTGGTGTCCACTTTAATCAGGTATCATCTGTAGGAATAAATAAAGTTAATGGTGTTTCAAAACTGTTAACCAAAGATGTTGGCTCTGGTTATTATTTTGTATTCAATAACGATTCATCTTTAACAGTAACCGTTCCATTTGATACACAGCCAGGCTATATGGCTTTGGGGATAGATGGTACACATAATGCAAGCTCTTTCTTTTCACCAGGGTACAATCTTAAAATTATACCAACTGTTTCAACCCCACCTTTAAAATCTGATACTGTTGGCCAAATACTTGTAATCAATGGTACATTTTTAAGAACAGTTGATTTCTTTGGCTCTCCAATTCCATTGACAATTATGGGTTCGACTGTTGATGGAAGTAGAAAAACAAGTTGTATTAATTTTTCTGACGGTGATGGGTATTCATTCCATTGTTTAATGTCTCCAGGTATCGGTGTCAACTATACTTTGAAAGTAATGTACAACAACAATATCAATGTGGGTTCTATTCCATTTTCTTATAACCCACCAACTATTGATGGTTACGTTCAACAACCAGATGGATCCATTTTGATTAGTGGTCGAAGTCTTGGAAATGATCCATTATCGTCGTTTGTGAGAATAATGTTCAGTGGCCAAACAATTACAGCAAAAGTTGTTTCTAGTAATCATGTCTCTATGCAATTTGTGTTACCTAGTAACGCACCAAGATCTGGGGAATTTAATGTCAATGTCATTACTGACAGTGTTAATCAATATGCATATACCATTAGACCAGTGATTTCAAATGTAACTAGTATCCCATGTAGTGGAGGTAATGTTACAATTAATGGTCATTATTTCTTTGGTTATCAAAAAGAATCTACATACGTTTCTATTGGCAAACAAAACTGTGTCGTTAGTGATGTTTCAGTCGACTCTATCATATGCTATATTACACCATCATCATTTGGTCAAAGTCCATACTCTACATCTGGTGCCAATAAAGAAATTGTTGTTCAGGGTGGTTCTGGTACACTTGTTGTATATCCAAGTTTAATTTTATTCAATTACCTTCCTCCTTTCATTAGTAACTTTTCAACCATCTCCACTGAAAGTTTCATTTTAACAATCTATGGAAATTCATTTAGTGATTTTAATCTTTATGTTTCAATCAATGGTTCAGAGTGCAGAAATCCAGTAATCATTGATTTCCCTGACTCTAAAACAATCACATGTGTTGTACCAGATAATGTAATTACTCTTAATGTTACTGATACATTTTATCCACTATTGGTGAGAGTTGATGGTCAAACTTCAATATATAAAAATTTTACATATTTCTGTATGTATATATATAAATTCTGTTATATACTATATAAATATCAATATATTTACCTTTTTTATATTTAAATATATATATATGAATTATAATAGTTGTGAAGGGTTCAGACATTAGTGAACCAAAAAGTGAACTATTCCCACCAGTAATTTATATTGGTATAGTTATTTTTGCATTATTTTTAGTTTTCATTTATTTCCAAGTTCATTTCGAAATTATTAAATATAGAAAAGCTAAAAGAGCCAAAAAATTATTTGAAGCAAGTGAAGCTAGAAGATTATTGATTAGAGAAAAATTTAAAGATAAAATCAATTATAAATTTATTCCAACCAAAGTTCCAAAAGCGGAAAGTAAAGTTGTTAAATTTTTGAAAAAAAAACCATTACTAAAAAGATTATTCAAAAAATCATTTGAAGAACCACTTGAAGATGTTAATGTTCATAATATTATTAATCAAACTAATAATGACAATAATTAATTTATAAGCAATTTATTATCACCTCTATCTATTATTTTAAAAATCCAATAACCACAACAACATTTTATTATTATTATATTATCTTACTATTGTTATTTATAAATTTAAACACCATTGTAGTAAAAAATTTAAATAAAACTATATAATCTATTTTTTATCTTTACCATTATGTTAATAAAATTATTTATTTTTTTTTCAAAAAAAAAAAAACAAATCAATTGAATGTGATCTCATATTATTATGTAAATCAAAAACAATAGTTGACAATAAAAAAGTAATAATTAAGAATATATTATTTGTTAACCATTCTCCCATGAAGTTCAAATAATTGATCGATTACCAATAGTTATTGTGGATCAACCGAATTAACTAAAAAATAAATTAATTTATTTTATTTTATCTCACTAAATCAAAAAAAAAAAAAAAAAAAAAAAAAAAAATAAAAAAATAAAAAATAAAAAAAAAGAAAACAAAAAGGAGAAAAGGGCATGTGGGGTGGG